>KN805370.1:1545134-1629221 GCA_000818945.1 Schizochytrium sp. CCTCC M209059
CGCGGCCGCCGACGGCGGGCGCGCGCGCTCGCTGGCGCTCCAGGTGGGCGGCCACGCGAGCCGCGCCATCATGGAGAAGTTCTCGGTGAACGTGCCGAGGGTCGCGCAGCTCGCCGAAGCGCAGGACGTCGAGTCCTTCGTGGGCGAGGTGCGCGCGGAAAACTCGGGCGCCGTCTTCCGCGTCTCAGCGCCCGGCAGGGACGCCGTGGAGTCCACGGAGCCCGTGGAGATTGGCGAGGCTGTGCGCACGTGGCTCCAGGGGAGCGCCGACGAGAGCCAAGCTGAATCCGTCACGATCGAGGAGGTCGTCGCGCCCTCGGAGCTCTTTATGCTGTCGATCGCACTCGAGCCCGGCCATAACGGACCCGTGATCCGTGGTGCAAGGATTTCCCCCGACGAGCCAGAAGAAGCTACTGCAGACGACGCGAGCGATGCCGAGAAGAGCGAAAAACTCGTAAAGGAGGCCACGCCGCGCCACAGCAAGGAGGTCACCGACACCGTCGACATCATGTCGGGCCCTTCCGAGGCGCAAACCTATCATCTGGCCAAGCGAATGGGCTTCAAGGAGAAGAACATTCCCCTTGCGCAGGCTCAGATCGAATTCCTCTATTACATGTTCATCGGCTGCGATGCTGTTCGTCTGGAAACCCAAACGCTCGCCGAGGTGCAAGCGAGGTCGGCGAGCGACGCCGCACGAGGCGAGCAAGAAGTCGCCTGCCTCGACGTCACTCTCGAGCTCGACGAGGCGGCCATCTTTCGCCAGCGGGATCTATCGAATCGACTCCACGACACGGACGCCGCAATGTATCCAGGCGCAGGAGACGCGCGCGAGGCGGGTCTTGGCTATTTTCCCGGATCCGGCCCGGTGGGCATGATTGTGAACGGATCAGGACTCGCCATGGCCACCTCGGACATGCTTGCGGCACAGGAAATCACGGCTGGGCCCGTGCTGACGGTTGGAAGACACGGTCATGCCGAGGATGTATCCGAGGCTGTGGCCGCAGCAGTTCGCATTCTTCGCGCAGACCCTGCTGTCAAAGTCATCCTCGTCAACGTCTTTGGTGGTGCGACTGCATGCGATGAGATAGCGCGCGGCCTCATCATGGCCGACGATGAAGCCTACATTGATCTTCCTCTCGTCGTTCGCATCGACGGTTGCGGCGCGCCAGAGGCCGAGTCTGCGCTCGAGGCCAGCCCCGTCCCAGAAATTCCCGCTGATGACCTCATGGACGCCATAATGCGCGTTCGAGAAGCCCTCACGGATGGTGGAAGCGCACCCTAGGTGACCACGCTTGCCGCCCGATGTGGTATTTCGTTCTTGTCCTTTTCTGCATCGTTTTTACGAGACGAGACCATTTGCAAATGAATCATTTCGGCGAACCATGGAGGAAGTTCGAGTATCATCCTCAAGAGACAAAGACGGACATCGCATTCCCGCTTGCCTCATTTTCCACAAATTTCCCAATCCTTAAATTCCTGGTGCGACCGAAGGAAGATTGTGGGACCCGCCACTGCAGCACTTTCAAGGCATCACTTTCTTTCACATTGAGATGGCTTTGCCCCTTGAGCGAGCCAAAGCCTGAACGAGAGGTGACTTAAAAGGCAAGACCCAAAAGAGAAGGCAATTTATCCCTGGCATTTGTGTAACAATGTCGGGGAGAACAGGAGATCTTTCGTATAATAATGTGACATCTTCTTTGCTCGCCCCTGGCCCCCTCCAAGAAGCTTTTCATTTGGTTTTTTAACAAGATGCCTTGGTCCCACCAGTGTCTTGATCTCACCAAAGCCTTGACACACCGGCCTTTGCGTAGAGCAGGCACTGCATGAATAGCGACTACCGGAGCAGTCAGCGTTACGAAGTTTTTTGGGCGGGTCTTGCCCCTTGCTCACTAGCAGAGCACCATTGGCAAGTGGGGAGAGAGCAAGGCAAACCGAAGCGTGCGCGAGAGACCTTGCGTCCTCTGCAACGCCGACATCTTTCTCACTGTCGTTCTCACTGTCGCTCTCGCCCTCGCTCTCTTGCACGCTCTCTTGCACACACGCGCGCACGCACGCGCGCAGTAGGGTCGCGGATCTGATCCGCGCAGCGCAAGGATCGTGGGGTGCTAACCATTGCAACACTCGAGGACCATGGCGTCGCAGGCGTCGCAGGCGTCGCACGCGGAAGGCGCAACAATCGCGCGACTGAGCGAGGAGGTCGTGAACCGCATTGCCGCCGGAGAGGTGATCCACAGACCCGTGTCTGCGGTCAAGGAGCTCTTGGAAAACTCCATCGATGCCGGGGCATCCTCGGTCCGGGTCACGGCCAACGCGGGCGGGCTTAAGCAGCTCACCATTCAGGACAATGGCAAAGGCATTCGCCGCGCCGATCTCGACGTTGTGTGCGAACGATTTTATACGAGCAAGCTGAAAGAGTTTGAAGACCTCGAGCAAATTGGCACGTATGGCTTTCGTGGCGAGGCACTCGCAAGCATTTCGCATGTAGCCCGTGTCACCATCACTTCCAAGACGGCCCAACAACCCGTGGCATTCCGCGCGAGCTACGCAGACGGGAAGCTTGTCGCGCCAGGTCCAGGAAAAAAGGCCACGCCTCGCCCCATGGCCGGTGTTGTCGGCACCACGATCGCCGTCGACGACCTCTTTTTCAACGTCCCGGCGCGAAAACGTGCTCTGCGAAATACCGCCGACGAGTATGCGCGCATTCTCGACGTCGTATCCAAGTACGCCATACACCAGGGACTTTCCGAGGAAGAAAAGGAAGCAAATCGGCAAGAGGCATCCTCCTCAGCAACCGCTACGTCCCCTGCCAAACCGCTCTACCATGGCGTCGGCTTTGTTTGCCGCAAATCAGCCAGCGCGACCCCGGATCTTCACACGCGCGAGACAGACTCGCGTCTCGATAACATTCGCACTGTCTTTGGCGCCTACGTGGCCCAGGAATGTGTTCATCTCGAGGGCGAGTGCGAAGGCGAAGCGCCTGCACTTGCCGCAAACGATGGCCACCGGAACGCAGGCGAAGAAAGCCCTACGGTCACTGCAGATGCCGCGCAAGCTTCTCTCGCGCCGCGTTGGTCCTTTTCTGGTTACATTTCCAATGCCAATTACAACCGGAAAAAGAGCACCTACATTTTCTTCATCAATCATCGTCTCGTGCAGTGCTCGAGTCTACGTCGCGCCATCGAGGGCGTCTATGCCGAGTATTTGCCCAAGGGAACCTTTCCCTTTGTTTATTTGTCAATTGAGCTGCCCCCTCAGCGCATCGATGTCAATGTGCACCCGACAAAGCGTGAGGTGCACTTTCTTGACGAGGACCTCGTGGTTGGACGTGTGGTGCAGGGTGTCCGGGACAAACTTGCCAATGCGAATAGCTCGCGCGTCTTTTACACGCAGCAAACATTGCGCGTAGCCTCGTCGCAGCCTTCACAGTCTGTGGCGGGAGGGGACGAAATGGATCTCGATCAGCAATCTGTGGGTGCTCACGCCGACGCGGTCCAGAACGGCGAAGACGTTCGCTCAACACGGGACACAACTGAGAGTTCTGAGGTCAAGGGCCGCCATGACGATGCTGCTAACGGCGACAAAAGGCGAGACGGCGATGATGCCGACGCTGACGATGGCAATGACGACAATGACAACGAAGAAGAAGATGATGATCAGGACTTTGAAAAGACGCCACCGCGTCGCACGCTTAAACGGACGCTCTCCGATGCTGCAAGTCAGGCCAGCGAAGTTTCTCGCATCACCACTGCCACGAGTGCATCGCGGCGGAAACCTGCGTACCGCCCGGAAAAGCTTGTTCGAACAGACTACCGTTCCAGCGGTCTCGATGCCTTTCTTAGCCAGCAGGGAAGCGCTCGCAAATCGAAACAAACCAAGCTCACCGGCATGACATCTACGTCGTCTCCAGCACAGATGAGTGCTTCATTGATGTCGTCCACCTCCACGTCGTCATCATCGTTGTCGGCGACAGCAGCGCTGCGCAAGCGTCCTGGTGTTGCCAAGCCGAACGCCAATGACGCCGTAGCGGACCCCGCCGAGACCGCGCAGGATATTCCAGCGGATCGTATTCGCCCCGCTTTCAAGTTCAATGATGACATGACGGAGGAAGCACTCACGCTTGCAAGCGTACGCAGTCTTGTGGAAGCCTTTGAAGCGCGGCGGCACGACGCCATGGCCAAAATGCTCCGGACCCTCGTCTTTGTTGGCTGGGTCGACGAATGTTTATGTCTCGTACAGGTGAATACGGGACTGTACATCATGGACATTGCGCTTCTGTCCCAGGAGCTCTTCTACCAGCAAGCCTTGCGCAAGTTTGGTCGCTTTGAGCGCATTGTACTAGACGAACCTGTCTCCATCGCTGACGCCGTAAAGACGGCTCTTGAGGCACGTAGCCTTGCGCGTGGTCGACCCGATACGACGCTTGCAGAAGATGGAACCACTAAGGCGGATCCAGATCCTGCCACTGTAGCGACCTTCTTGACTGAACGAGCGAGCATGTTGGATGAATACTTTCGCATCAACATTGATGTCCAAAGCAAGACGCTGCGCTCGTTGCCCGAGATTCTTCCCGGTCACGTTCCACGCGCTGTCTCGTTGCCGGTGTTTTTACTGCGTCTCTTTGAGCGTGTCGAATGGTATGATGAGCGTGGATGCTTCACCACCGTGGCAGAGGAGCTGGCTTTGTATTATAATGACATTGGCCCACTCACCCCGGAGCAGCGCAAGAACTTTAACGAGTCCGATGGATGGCGTCATGACCGCGACGATCGCCGTTACATTTTCAAAAATGTCATCATGCCACACATGAAGAAACTTGTGCCGAACAGTGATCATGCACACCCGGATGCAGGCATTTTCCGCAAGGTTGCTGCGCTGGAAAAGCTCTACAGAATTTTTGAAAGATGTTAATTCGATTTTCGTCAAGGAAAAAGGCATGCGTTTCATGGCGTGGGAAGGGATAGCAAAGAAGTGGTTGAATCGTGTAGTACGTACATGCAGTCGAACGGCAAGGACCCTTCAAAAAGGTTCATGCTTTCCCCCAAAAGTTTGTTGGGATTCAATCTTGAAATCGTAGAATCGAGCCTCTTTTGTTTCTTTTCCTTTTTTTTTTTCTCCATGTGCAACACATCTTTCCTTTTATTCTTCCTTCTCTTATAATATTCTCTTCTTCGTTTTCGATGCAGCAAAGAATTATGAAATTCGTTTGTTCATGATTAAAGTGTACTTACTGCGCGTTTGCTGGCACGTGGAGCGTAAAAGGGAAGTCGAACGAATACCAATGACGCAGGGACAGCAAGATCGTGTTTGCATCACGGTCTCGCCATAGCATACGGAGCAAGAAGCGCGCCCTCCTCGTTTAGCGCCTTCGGCCGCCTCGACCGGCACCGGGCCCGCCCGGGAGACCGCCGCCAAGACCCATTTGCTTCATCATATCTGCCATGCCGCCTCCCTCGGTCATACCCTTGAACATCTCCATCATGTTGCCCATGCCACCCATTTGCTGAAGCATGCGTGGGTCCATCGAACTTTGAAGTTGCTGCATGAGCTGGTTTGGGTTGCGTTGCATCTGCTGCTGCATGCGCTGATCATTCATGAGACCCTTCTTGCCAAGTTTGCCGACCATGCCCTCAAACTGTTTGTGCTGCTGGATGAGAAGGTAGAGACGTTGCAAGGGGACCCCCGCACCCTTGGCAATGCGTCGCAAGCGCGACTCCGAGATCTGCTTCTCGTAAACATAGGTGTACTTACCCGGCAGTTTGGGATCCGGAATCCGCGTGCGGTAAATGCCATCAAGCTCGTCCTCAGTCATGGAGTCAAAGCAGTTCATGAACCCCTCAATGTTCTTTTGCGCCGCGGTCGGGTCCTGGCCCTGCATCATCTGCGAGAGACCGGGAATCATGCTCACCAGCTGTCCAAGGCTACCCATGTTGAGAATCGTTTTGAACTGATCGCGCAAATCACGCAGGGTGAACTGACCCTTTTGCAAGCGCTCCATCATCTCGGGAGACTTTTCTAGGGCCTTGCTGTCCGCGAGTTTCTCCATGAAGCCACGCATATCACCAAGTCCCATGAGACGGCTCACAAAGGATCGCGCGTCGAAGCGCTCCATCTCGTCAAAGTGCTCACCTGTACCGATAAAGGTAATGGGTGCGTTCGTCGCCGCTACGGCCGACAGCGCACCACCACCCTTGGCGTGACCGTCGAGCTTGGTAATGATGACCGAGCCGACTGGGACGCTCTTCTTGAAAGCGCTCGCCTGGTCGGCAACTGCCTGACCGATCGTAGAGTCCATGACAAAGATGACCTCGTCCGGCTCCACAACGTCCATGACCTGCTCCATTTCCTCAAAGAGCTCGGCCTCTTGCTGGTGCCGGCCCGAGGTATCAACGAGAATGATCTCGTACCCCTCATCGCGAAAATGCTTGGTACCTTCCTCGGCGAGCTTGACGGGATCTGCTTCGAGCGGGTTGCCAAAGTAGGGAATGCGCAGCTTGATGGCATTTTGCTTCATTTGATCCAAGGCGCCTGCTCGAAAGGTATCACAGCAAACCATGGCTGTCTTCCAGCCTTTGCGTGCCCAATAGTTGGCAAACTTCGCAATCGAGGTCGTCTTACCCGAGCCCTGGAGACCGACAAACATAAACACGTTGGCCTTCCCCTTGACTGGCCGGTACGCGTCGACATCGGGCGAAAGGAGGCGCACCAGCTCGTTGAACACAGCGTTTCGGATCTGCTTGGCCTTGCTCGTTGACCCGGCGCGGATGCTATCCTGCATGACCTCGCGCTTGATATTGGTGCGCATTTCCGCTACGGTGCGCACGTTCACATCAGACATGAGCAGCGCGCCCGCGATCTCCTTGAGCACCGAGTCCACGGCGGCCTCGTCGACCACCGAGGCCGTGTTGAGCTTGCTCAGGGCCCCATTGATCTTGGACCCCAGCTCCTGGAGGACCATCTTGCCTCACCGCTGCGCGCGAGCGCTCGGGCGTTGCAGCCGCCGCCCAGTCTTCGTTGCTGCGCCACGCTGCGCCACGCTGCGCCACGCTGCGCCACGCTGCGCCACGCTGGGCCACGCTGCGCTGCGCGGCTCGCCCTAGCGTGCCTTGGCGGCGGCGCGGCCTGCCTCGTGCCTGCGTGGCGCCGTTCGACGCGCGCCGGTCCTGGTCGCGGCCGGCGCGGCAGCCGCGCTCTGCGCGAGGGCGAGCGCGCGGGGGGCGGGCCGGGCTTCCCGTGCAGGGCCTCGCCCTTTTTTTTTTGCGTGTGGCAGCGGCGCCAAGAGAGAGGCCGCGCGGGTGCGAAGAGGACAAGGACGGGTTGGATAAGTAAAGAAAGAGCTTTATTTGATGTGAGCGGGTCCGATGCAAGAGGGAGACTAGAGAAGGATCAGGCGGTGGAGAGCTGGGTGAGAAGGCTGATGCGGGAGTTGAGCCACTCCTTGAGGTCAGCCTTCATGGTCTTGGAGGTCATGCCCTTGAGGCGCTCGATCTCCTTGGAGATGTCCTCAGCAGTCTTGGCAGCCCACTTGGTGTGGTAGTTTTGTTCCTTCTCCGAGCAGCTTTCGAGGTTCGAGATCTGGCAACCCTTGTCGAGGTTCTCCTCGACGTGGGTACGCATCGCGTCCAGACTGCGTCCACTACCGTACTTTTCGCCCTCCTTGGTTCCCATAAAGGACTTGAGCGTTGGGAAGCCGGTCACGCCGTGCTCCGTGCAAAGGCTCTGGTGGGCCGTGCAGTCAACCTCGGCGATCGTCACCGAGCCCGAGTCCTTGTACTCTTTGGCGAGCGAGACATAGTCTGGCGCCATGCGCTTGCAGTGGCCGCTATTCATTGCCAACAGTTCAAGAAAAGATCGTCAATGCGCAAGATCAGCCAGCGTGTCAGTCTCGGTGTTTTATCAAAAGACAAAGACGAAGAAATCATCGTCGTCGTTCTCGTTGTTGTTGTCGACGTTGTCGTTCACGTCATCGACATTGTCATTCTCGTCATCGACGTTGTCGTCGTCTTGTGAGAGCGCTTCCGACTTACCACCACGGCGCAAAGAACTTCACAAAGGTGTTCTTGCCCGAGTTCACCACAATGTCGTCAAAGTTGCTCGGCGTCAGGGAGACGACATCGTCCGCGCGCGCTGCGCCCGGGAGCGTCGCCGCGACCACCAGCACGGCAGCGACGAGGGCAAGAGTCCGGCTCATCATGTTTTTCTTGTTGCGATGGATCGCTACTCTGCTCTGCTCTGCTCTGCTCTGCTGCTCTGCTTTACTCTGTCGTACGATCAGGCAGAAATTTGAAGAAGCGACACGAGCTCGTCGTCCTCGAGAGGTTAGCTTTCTGGAAATGGTCTCCTCCGTTCGAAAAAGACGCGCAGTCGGCCGTGCTGCAGCTCAAGCGAGTCGTACCCGTCGAATCCTTGTGCCAGACTGGCGAGAGAGAGAGTGAGAGAAAAGTCACGACAAGAACTTGTGGAAGGTTTAGAACTTTCGGCCTCGGGATGAGTTTAGATGCCGCATCTCTTTGTGCACAGGAACGACTCAAATTGACGTACACACTGTCAGACACTACGTAGCAAGCATCCTTGAAACTTATTATTTCAGAGTAGGGCTTATACGCAACGACGAAATGACCGACAGAGACTTTCCAAAGAAAAGTCATGATTGAGAACCAAAGGAGCCATACGGGCCCTTTATTTTTTAATGTGTTGTTACTCGGAATCATTGGACACGACGCATAATTTTTACTTATTTTTCTGTTTCTGAAAGAGCCCCTCCATAGAAAAGTCATGATTGAGAACTAAATGAGCCATACGGGCCTTTTCTTTTTTCTTGTGTCGTTACTCGGAGTCATTGGACAGGACGCATAATTTCTACTTATTTTTTTTGTTTCCGAAAGAGCTCCTCCATCGAAAAACCATGATTAAGGACCAAAGGAGCCTTACGGGCCCTTTCTTTTGTCTTGTGTCGTTACCCGGAATCATTGAACATGACGCATAATTTCTACTTTTTTTCCTGTTTTTATTTTTTTACACAACAATCTTGATCAAAACACAGGCTCCCACATTACCAATCCTGGAATGGTCGAGGCCGACCGAGGTTCCACCCATTTTCTGTGAGAACACGCTGCTGCTCACGTAACTTTTCGTCGAGTCGATGGGTTTCTTCCAACACTGCGCAGAGCTCAATCGTGATGTTGTCCACTTCGGTGCGACGCGCGTCGTACCCAGACGCATCGGTCTCAGAGACACCAGAGAAACTTGGACTTCCACCGACACTTGATCTTCTGCGGCCTTGCACGCTTGCCCGACGGTCACGGCCCATGTAAGTATCTTCCTCTCGATTTGCAAGCAGACGAATAGTCTTGCGGGAAGCCCGCCTCTTGAGAGGCTGTGGCCCAGCCGCCGATGAACCTCGACGGCCCCGTGTCCCGACGGGCGACGACTTCAAGGCCATAGAGGGTGAGCCTGGTAATGCGTCACCGTATTCATATGTTGCTGAAGCGAGAGCGAGCGCGGTAGACGCAGCTGATGCCTGATCTTCCTCTCTTCGTTTGCGCTGGTATGCGGTCTTGAGACGGTCAAATTCACGATCAAAGAGACTGCACGAAATAATACGACTATGACTGTCCTCTTTGGCAACAACCTCGCAGCGCAGCTCGCCCATGTGTCCAAAGGCCTTTCCGATGGCTCCTGGGGCCCCGCTTGTCTCATTGGCACGAATGTGAATCGGATTATAAATTTTCCGCAAACCAAGAAACTGCGCGAAACGTGTTGCCTCCCCCATGCGAAGCAAGCAGGCCTTTTCGTATTGCTCCTGCGCTCGTTGCGTATCCTCTAGCAGCTTTTCGTCTTGCTCGCGGCGTTTCGCGGCACCTTCGCGCAAAAATCTGGCGGAAATGCTCTGCTCGGCTTCGCGCTCGGACGCGAGCGGCTCATCGAGGAGGCCGTGCCGCTTCAGAGCGGCGAGCCAGTCGTCCGGGTTTCCATCTCGCTTGCCGCGCTTGCCGCGTACCGGCGCAGTTTGAGGCCGCCGCCGAGGTCTCCTTCGCGAGCGCACGGCCGCGGTGCCCCCCCCTGCAGCCACCTCGTTGTGCGCGCACCTTGCGTCGCGCGCTGCTGAAGCGCTCTGTGGTCGCGCGCGCTTGCCGGGAGTGGCGGGCGGTCTGCGCACGAGGCCTGCGGAGCCCGGGCGCTGCCGCATCGCACGCACTGCGTCTGCCGTGCCGTGCCTTCCCATCGCCGTCGCAAACCGACACTGTCAGTGAATCCCAGATTGGTCCAGAAGCAGTGAAACGATAGCCGTTACGATCTCTGACACGGCCGGGTCCGGGCCATGAACAATAAGCCTCGCCGAGCCGCCGTACGGCTTGACAAGTGAGAAATTTGACTTACCTGCGAGGAATGTCAATTTGTTTCGTCTGCCTTAAGTCGTTCCGACAAAGTTAAACACAACGCGCTGAGCGAACTCGAGACCCTTGAAGGCAAGACCAGCTCACAGAAGGTATACCCTGTTCGATGGCGCTCGTGTTGTCGCGATCAGAGTAGGATGCCATTGTAGTGACAATCGCACGCCCCGACGCGGGCCTCTATGATGCACGCTGCGCGCTTCGAAAACGCCGCCTCGCAAGGCACGAAGGGCGCGTACTTATCCGAGGACGAAGCCATGCGTGAAGAACCCGTGAGTGCATTGCAGAGTCACAAGCTGGGAGCACTAGACGAGAACGATGGCTCTGAGCGTGAAGATGAGAGCTCGGCAAAGCGGGAGGACCTTTTCAAAGAGATCGTCGCCAAAGCTAAAACAAGGATTGCAGATAGGTGCCGCGCAAGTCTCGATCGAGACTGGCACCGGCTCAGGAGCGTTGATCCTGGACGTATCGGCCTTGCCTCTCAAAAGGCCGTACTTCTAAGACTGAAGCCTGAAAAGCTAGAGCAAATCCATGGGTACTTTACCTCTCGAATTTGGGCCGTGAAAAAAGAAGGAGGCCGTCGAGAGGGCCTCGACAGGGTCGAGGTGGCCAGTATCGCATGGCAGGCACTCATGGAGAGTGCTCCTGCTGTCGCGCAAATCATGGGTTCCGTAAAAGCCGACTACGACCGTCGTGTGCTTACTCACGTCATGGCGCAAGAGCATGCTGCCATAGCACAGGCACGTTTGATTGCTGAACAGTATTCACACACCGAAGACCGAGTGCAGAAGATATCAGCACAGCAATCACCACCATGCCATGAGCCCAAGAGCTTACGAGTGAGGCTTCCAGAGTTGCCGAGCCTTGCACCAAGTAAAAGAGAGCAGTTATCGACACGAATGCCAGGAATTGACGCCGAAAGAGATGGCCTCCCTGCTGGACTGTCCGCATGGTTGGAAATCGTCATGACTCGTCTGCGCAGTGAGGGTCCGGCGCAGCTGGAATTTGGCGAGGTTCTCATGGTACTGACCTTGAGCATGGAAGATCTTGTCCAAAAGGCTCGGGCCGCAAGTCACCAGATTGGAGATGTCTTTGCCAACCTGTGGATGCTCGTCTTGCAGCTTTTGCGTGACCTGGGCACGCAGCGACGGACGCATCTTCGCAAAAGTGCGCAACAAAAGGCAAAGCTGTCCGTGGCCAAGGAGAAGCTCGACAAGGATCTCTGTGATACGCTCATTCAGCATAATGCGCTCGTTTCGCATCAAAAGAAGGAGGCCCGCGGTGAAATTCTTCGACTGCAGGCCCGCCTGCGTACCACAGAGTCGCGCTTCAATTATCAAAAGATGAAGATGATGATCCGCGAAGGAGACATTCAAAAATTGCGCCAACAGGAAAATCGACTCAAACGTAAAACCATTGCGCTCGTCAATCGCCGCATGGTTCGCGAAATTGTTGACTTGGCGCACAGAGTCGAAGACGCTCATGGGCAGAAAAAGGAGAGTACCGACGATCACGAGCGCTTGCAAAAGGAGCTCGACGAGGCCCTTGATCGGCATCGTGAACTGCAGGAAGAGCTCGTGCGTGTATTTGCGCCACCCAAGGAAGACGACTTCGCGGGTTCTGCTTTGCGTACGAAAAAGAGCCGCGACAGAGGTCTCCAGTCCATGTCAAGCAAGCGAAAACAAAGCTCGATCTCTGGACACGCGGGGCTCATGAAGGTAAGCTCAAGACTGTCGCAGCGAATGTCCGCCGTTCACGGGCTTGCTTCTTCGCCAAGTAGTGCATCTCTAGCGTCGACGCAGCGAGATAAACGTCTCACAGTGCGAAAACGCCAGCAAAAGGAAGTCGAACGAAAGGAGAAAGAAGTGCGAAAAGCACTTCTCGGCGACTCGCAAAATGTTTTCAACGATCTCCTAAGCCGACTTCAGGGGCTCGAGCACGATGTGAACCACGTGCGTCCACTCCGCGCAGATGTACGTACACGGAACGCCCGCGTTCAAGTGAGTGAAGCTGATCTCTACCTGCAAAAATCGGCCACGGGTGATTGCAAGCGACGGTGGGCCGTGTTCAAGGGCGGTTGGATAACAAAGCGCAAGCACCCAAGCGAGCGCGGGAATCCATTTGTGCCTCCGGAATTCATGGCACTCATGACCAATCTCCCAGTCGCTTATAAGGCCAAGCGCGCACCGCTAAAGATGGTGCGACGCCTCATCTATCAAATGCTCGAGGAACGACCTGGCGCTGGAAGCGATGGCCATCAAGACGATGCCGGTGCAGTCATGCGAACATCGGAGGGCGCGCAGCTTTCGAAAGACGTCTATCGCAATTTTGTTCATAGTTTTTTTGCGCGCAAGTACGGGCTTCCTCAGATCGCCGAGCCGAAACTCGTCGACTTTCTTGATGCCCTGCGCAATGCCACTCGTGAAGAGTGCGCGCTCGCAGATCTCTTTTGCCGGATGGTCGGTATCGAGCGCGTCGTCGCCGATGCCGAGGCAGAACATGCCGATTTTGGTCTCGATGGAATCGAAATGGCACCTCCGATTGAAGCTCTAGATGCCACGGACATTGCATTCTTGGAACGGCTCATGGCTATTCTGGTCGCGCCTGGACCCGAAGGTACACCGCAAGGACCGATTGAGGAAAAAGAAACGGGCAGACTTTATGTGGACCTTGTGAATCTGGAAGAGGCATTTCCTCGCGTCACAAAGGTGCTCTCCGGGGCAACGCGTAGCACATTGTGGGAACATTTGCACTCGAGATTTGCAGAGTCTCTGCGCCTCAATCCCAAGGTCTTTGTTCTTCCCAAGGGCGCCAGACGTGGAACATCCCTGGACGTTTTACCCGTCGATGAGGTGCTCGAGACCGTCCTGAGCGCCTGGCAAACGGCCAAACAGCGCACGCGCGACACGCTTCATGCCCTCTTTGACGCCGCAGATGTGGCTCACGACGGTATTCTTACCGACACGCAATTTGCGCTCGTGACACGCGCAGTAAACCCGGGACTGAGCAAGCTTGCTGTCGAGGAACTTTTGAATGACGCTTTGCGCAGAGGTACCAATGCAGAGACTGTGCAACGCGAGGACTTTGTCGCGGCTTGCTTCGCACATGAGGTGTACTCTGCGAGCGACTGGGACCGGGCAGAAGGCGGTCTCGCGAAACTTGCCAGGAAAGATGGAGTACGAAGCGACCGAGACCTGACGCTTAAACGTTTGCGTGCCGTTTGGGAGGTTCAAGAAACTCAAGCGGAAGATGCCATGCGTGCGTTAGATGCCGAAGCGGTTACGTCTGCACTCGAGGCCCAGCTATCTGCGCATCACGAGCGAATCCGACACTTCAAGCACCTTGTGGCCCGCGCCGAGGAGAAGGAAGAGCACTTGGAGAAGGCCGAAGAAAAGAAAAAGACTGTACAGGAGAGCAGCACATCCGAGATACTGAATGTAGAAGCGTGCTGGTTTGCGCTCTGGATATTGCGCTATGAGCTGGATAAGGTAAGACGGGAGAAAGAGGTCTCGACGGCACTGGGGTCTGTGCACTACCTTATGCGCTGGAAGCTGCGAATGCGCGAGATTCTCGGCTTGGACAATGATGCGCCCACATCAAGCATATTTCTTGCAAAGGGAAGACGCAAGAAAGAACTCGTCCATCCGGTGTTTTCGCGGTGCCGCTGGCACCGAACAGACGACTTTTTGGCCTTTTTGAATGGAAAAAAGGTCTTTCACTTTCCAGAAGATGGTGAAGGTAGTGGGACTGTGGAGACGATCGAAGATGAAACGCTGATTCCTATGGAGATCAACACTGCCGACGATTGTGGTAACACGCTCTTGCACGTAGCCGTTCAAAATGGCCACGACGATTATGTGCAGGTTCTGTTGGATCGTGGTGTGAACGTCGACTGGCAGAACATGACTGGACAAACAGCAATGCATTTCGCGAAAGCGTACGAGCACAAACGTATTTTTTTCATGCTACGTCGAGCGGGAGCTAATGACAAGATCAAGAACAACGCCGGTAAAACTTGTCATGAAATGGAAGATACATAGGATGGTGCTGGCCTTACGTGAACGATACTAAGATTCGTGCATGGCGTGGGTGAATTGTGGAGAATCTTACCATTGCCAAACAAGGTCAATATCAGGTTGCCGCAGTGCAAAACACATGACACGTCGTGCTCGCATCGACAAGCTGTATGCGAAAAAGTTCAGAGTTTTAGAACCTAACAACAAAAGAATCGACGTCGAAGCTAGGCTTCGATCTTAACAATAGCTAAACTTGCTAGCGCTGCTTGGTTTCCCAGTCCGCAGGGACGTAGTATTCTTCGTGCTCCGGTGCAAGTTCGTTGCCCGTGATATGCGCCGCAATTTTCTCGGCAACCATGATTGTGGGGCTATTGAGGTTGCCACTCGTGATGCTGGGGAAAATGGATGCGTCGACGACTCGAAGATTTGTAGTGCCGTATACGGCACCATAGGAGTCGACGACTTTGCCCATGGCGCAAGTGCATGAAAGATGATATGCGCTGTGCGAAGATTGGCGAACCCATGTGTCGATGGCGTCGTCATTCTCTTTGGAGACGTTCTGTGTGTCAAGCTCAGGGTCTGGAGCGTGGCGCTTGCCCTTGTATGGCTGGAAAGCAGGCTGCTGAATAAGTTCGTCTGCCAGACGGACCGCCTTGCGCATGTCGTCGACATCCTGTTGCGTACCGAGAAAGTTGGGGTCGATAAGTGGAGCGGCTTTGGGGTCAGAGCTAGCAAGGCGGATTGTGCCGCGCGAGGTAGGACGAAGCGTGCCCACATGAATCTGAAAGCCATGATGGGGCAGAACCTCAAGCTGGCCAACGACACATCCGGGAATAAAGTGGTACTGAATGTCAGGATGCTTGTGACCCTTGTCAGTACGAATGAAGGCCCCGGTCTCGAATTGGTTCGAGGCGCACACACCTGTTCCACGAAGGAACCACTCGATGCCCACACCAAGGCGGTCGTGTAGGTGACGGACCGTCCAGGCGGCGACCGGATAGAGGCTTACGGGCAGATTACAGAGATATTGAAGATACACCTCGAGATGATCTTGGAGGTTTTTGCCCACCTCGGGATTGTGATGAACAATATCGGTAATGCCCTGTTCCGTTAGTTGGTCGCGATCTCCGATGCCAGAAAGCATGAGCGTCTGCGGAGAGCCGACAGCACCCATGCAGAGGATGACTTCCTTTTCAGCCATGACATGGAAAATCTCGCCAGTCTTAGTATCTTCGCATTCGACGCCAACGGCACGTGGGACAGCGCCGTCCTCCTTGCCGGTTTCGAAAATGACGCGATGTACAAGGGTCTCAAGAAAGATGTCGAGCTTGTCTTTGCGAGCGGGATCGGCCATTGCAGGATGCAAGTATGCCGCTGCAGCAGAACATCGCTTGCCCGTGTCCGGGTCGACGGTCATGTCAAAAGGTCCGAAGCCTTCCTGCATGAAGCCGTTGGTATCCTTGGTCACAGGGTACCCCGCTTCGGCGCCAGCTTCTTCGAGTACGTTGAAGAGTACGTTGGTGCGAGACTTGGGAGACTCGTAGTTTGTGACCTTGAGAGGGCCTTCGTAACCACGGTACGGGCTCGGGTCCGTGTCGCTGTCCGGGTCTCTGCTTTTGAACGACTGCGCACGCTTAAAGTACGGGAGCACGTCAGCATAGCCCCAGCCCGAGACGCCTTCACTCTCATTCCAGCGTTCAAAGTCGAGGGCATGGCCGCGCACGTAGACCATGGCGTTGATGCTAGAGGATCCGCCCAAGACCTTGCCACGCGGCTGGTGCACGCTCCGTCCATCAAGTCCCTTTTGTGGCGTGGTGTAATAGTTCCAGTTGTATCTTTCGTCGGCGACGCTGTACGTGAGCGCCGCGGGCATCTGGATCGTCCACGAGTCGATGCGGCCAATGTCGAACTTGCCAGCCTCGATCACGGCGACACTACGTTTGCCTCCTTCCGAGAGTCTGTTCGCCGTGACGCAGCCCGCGGACCCTGCGCCCAAAACGACATAGTCTACGATTTTGCGGACCGTCGCCGCGGACCCTCGGCGCGCCGCCATGCTTCCCGCCGTTTGCCCTTATTGTACAGCCCGAGCCCGACTCTCCTCCGGGGCGCAGACGCCGTTACCACTCGCAGTCGCTCGCTCCGCTCGCCCAGGTCTCGCCGGAGTTCTGCACGGCCCTCCGCGGCTGCGAGCGCTGCTCCGCCCCGCCACGCCCTCCAAGCTTGCGCGTTTGGGTCGCCGCGCTCGAGTCTCGCCAAGATTGCGTTGGCTCTTCTCCCTCCACGCCAAGATTCGCAATTACTCTTCCTTGCTCGCTTGCTTCCTTCTTTCCGTTGACCGGCCTAGGACTATAGTAGCACCGCACGTGTACTACAGGAGCCCTTTTCGCAAGGCACGTGCACAAGGGCGCGTACGCGGGCAAGACGGAGAGGGTGAAGACGACGGCCAGGGCGAATTGGTGGAGCGAGAGGGGAAAAAGGAGCGCGGAGGAGGAGGTAATGTCATGTGCTTGGCACGATGGACCAAGGCCAGGGAAGGACCCGAGGGTGTCTTTGGGAAGACGAAGGTGTCAACGCAACGTCATCCATCATCGCCGTCAGGGAGAAGCCTTTGCGCAGATGCGCGGAAAGGAGAAGTCGATGGGGGCCAAGCGAAGCGTGAAGAACGAGGAATCGCGGAAGAGAGGAGAAACTTAGGTTACTGATTCGAGCGTCTTAGATTTCGGAAAGACGAACCTCTGTGGCGCCGTCGTCATGCGGAGTGTTGACGGGAATGACGGCAGCGCGGCCCGTTTCCGCAGACGTGACAGGGGGGTCCTTGACGAGCCCAAGGTCATAGTCCACCGGTTGGTAGAGTACCATGACTTCGAGGACGTACAGAGTGAAGAGGAACTGGAAAAAGTAGTACACGTGTGTGAAGCGCACGTCTTGCTCGTTGACCAAGCCCAAGATGATGCCGACGCAGGTCGCCAGGAGCCTCCAAACGTGACCAAAGAGAACGAGCTTGAGGCTCCGTCCGCCAAATTGGCCAATGTGGGAAGCGGCGCGGAGGATGAAAAAGAGAGCCCAGCAAAGGTAGATGACTCCAAAGGCGATGCAGGTGACCCGGACCGCCGTGGTGAGGTCATCGTTCTCGGTCCAGTCGTAAACGTAATTCGTGTTGGCAGTGTATGCAGTCATGCCGTAGACGACGCATCCTGTGATCCAAAATATGAGAGCAAAGCAGATCTTGAGGACGCGCGAGAGCATGCCGGGGCGCGTAGAACGGTACATCGTCTCAAAGACCTCGATCCAGAAGACGAGGAGGATACTGAGAAAGGCCGTCTGCATCACTACCGAGGCAGCGATGAAGACATAGCGCAAGGTGGAAGCGCGAATGTACTGAAAGCCCAAGAGAGGCTGATTGTATAGCGCAACGGCAATGCCGAGCGCGAGGATCCATTTCTGGGTGGGTGTCCGGTACGGGCAGCAGCACGACGTTGACGTGGCGTCGGCGTCAAATGTGTTGCGCGCGCGGGCGCGGAGTGCATCGCGCCGGCAGGCGATTTGCCAAAAGATGAGGCCGATCACCGAGAGGCCAAAGCACAGATAGTTCATGCGGATCTGCCAGACGGCAAATTCGATGGTCTCGGCCCGAAAAAAGAAGTCGACGTCCTCGATCCAATCTGTTTCACCAACGGACGAGTCCGCGGTGCTTACGACCCAGGAGTAGCGCTTGTACGAGACGAACTCGTCCCAAAAGACGAGCACGTCTTCGCAGTCGCCTCTGACGCACGATACGCGACGCGGAACGGTCGTGTTGACGAGATTGACGACCTTGCCATTGTAGGTTACACCGGAAAGGACGATGTCCAGATGAATGTCGCGCACGAAGCGTCTGTCTTCGAGGTAGCCGCTTTTGGGGTTTGGCGTAAAGTAGAGTCCGAGGTGATGGGAGTACTTGTTGTCCCCAAAGACCCAGGCGTGCGCCCAGGGCTTGTTTGCGAGGTCGACGCCGTTGCCAAGCTCCCCAAAGGGCTCTTTCTCGTAGAACGCGTCCGGACCGGTGAGCCCCGCCACCAGGCATGCGGCGATGCCGACCAGGGTCCACACCGCGTACCCGACCCTCTGCTTCTTGGACATGACGTCGAGCCTCAGCGTTTCATGCAGGCCCGGGTTCCTGTCCATGGTGCCTTCCGCCGCGCCTCGCGTCGCGGCCCCTCGTCCTCTCCCCGGCCGCGTGCCTCCTGCGCCTGCGCCTGCGTCTGCGCCTCTCGCTGTGCCTCCTGTGCGTTGGGGTTCTGGTTCTGCAATTCCGCGTTGGCTTCGTCCGCGGGTTTATCGTAAGCTGGGCTAGCCCTTCCTTCCCTGTGGCGAGGGAAAGAAGATACCCGCTCGCGCCGCCCTCGAGCAGCTGCAGCTCGCAGTGCGGGTCGCCCTCGCCCGCGGCGTACCCGGCGAGCTGCCGCTGGCCGCCCCGGCTCGCGCACGACGCGCACGACGCGCACGGGGACGCGCACGACGCGCACGGGCACGGGCACGAGGAGCACGCGGGCATGAGCGCGGGCTGGATGGGACGCGCGGCTGGGACGCGGGCGGAGGCGGGATGGGCCGCACAAGACGCGAGGGGCCTCGGCCTGCGCGGGAGCGGAGGGCTGGCCGGGCGAGCTGCGGCTGGCGGGGCGAGCGTGCCGCGCGCGGGGGACGAGAAGGCCGGGGCGAGGCGAGGCGAGAGCGCAGCCGCGAGGCAGACAGACGGCAGCGAAAGCAGCAGCAGCTGCTCGCGCCACGCGCCTCTGCCGGACGAAAATGGGTTGCGCAGAAGTGCGAGACGACCGCAGCTGGGAGGAGGCTGCGTCGATTGGGGTGTAGTGGCGGATGTGTCGCGGCGCCACTGGGATTTCTCGGTCCCGCACGGCGTGTGAAGGATGGGTTCGTGTGGTGGCGCGTAGCGGAGTTGCGGGGAAGATTGGCGCAGTGGAGGCGAGGTGGGTGCGACGCAACGGCTGCGGGAGGAGAAAATCGACTCGTCTTGCGGCCATTGGCGGGTGTGATGAGTGAGTGCGGCGGTTGGGACTTTGCGGTCAGTTTCTTTCGCTCTTGAAGATCGGGACTTCACGCTACCTCTGCAAGCGAAGACTGGCACGGGTGGTGTATACAGGCTTTCTCGTCAGCTGTTTTGCCGCCCCATCATTCTTGTTTCCCGCCACCTTTCGCTTGGACCGACCGAATGGGAAAAGCTTTTGGCCAGTGAGAGCGAACTGAACCGTACGGACCATCAACCACTTGCATGCCACACCGCGGCTTCTTGTTCTTGAGCAAGCGTTCCGAGTATCTCTGTCTTGTTGATCGGAAGAGAAGGGGTGACCTATCCGAGTTGATCGTGGCCTGGTCGAATGCGCAGGCCATCCATTGCACAAATATCGCTAGAGCGCTACTTCTGGACACGCCTCGCCTCGCCTCGCCTCGCCTAGCCTAGCCTTGCGTAGCTTGGCTGGACCTGAGCCTGGACCTGCGCTCCGTGAACGTCCGCGAAAGGAGCGAATGAAAAGAAAAAGTGACGAAAACATCGGACAAAACGCACCGCACGCCTCGACATGGTGCACACCGGGTCCCCGGGGACCCGCCGGATGTGTGTGTGTGCCAATGGCCGAAAGCAGGCAGGTCGATGAGGGACAGACTTCAAGACCTGGGCGAAGCGAAGCCTGGGACGCGCACGCGCGGCGGGTCTCTGGCGCGGCCGGGAGGGAGCTGCGCAGCGAGAACTCTGCTCGGCTCGCCCAAAGAAGCGACCTGCGAGTCGACGAGCGAGCGAGCGAGCGGGCGAGCGGACGGCAGGACCGAGACGGTCACAGGGAACAAGGAGGAGATTTCCTCGCGCAGCCAAGCTTCACCCACCACCCTGCCCAGTTCGCAAGCAAGCCAGCTAGCCGGCTAGCCAGCTTGCAGACTCGGGCGGGGCGGCAACGAATTTGGTGGCGTCATGCTGGCGACGGCCGCAAGAGGCTTCGGCAGAGGTGAACATGAGCAGACGAGCGCATCCGCTGTTTCGCAGAGCCCAACTCGTCGTGCACGTTGCGATTCGCTAAGCCTCTTCGGCCTGGACGATGACCTGCACGATTTCATGCTTGGCGTGCAGCACGGTGACATCGTCGAAGTGCGCAAGCTACTTGCAGACTCTCCAGACTTGCTCAACCGCAATGACAACCTCGGCTGGACAGCGCTCATGCACGCAGCGGACAAGGGCCACACCGAGATGGCCTCATTCCTTTTGCGGCAGGCCAAGATAGACGTTAACCTTTGCAGCACGGTCGGCAACGTCTCTGCTCTACTGGCGGCATGCTCTCGTGGACATGCGGATATTGTATGTATGCTAGTGAAACATCCCCAGATCCGCGTCAATCAGCCCAACACGCTCCAGTGGACTCCTCTCATGCTCAGTTCCTTTGAGGATCAGCGCGACTGCGTGGACGCGCTCTTGGCGCATCGCGATATCGATGTGCTAGTCGATAATTGCAAGGGCGTCAATTCGCTCATCATGGCTTGTATGCGCGACAATCAAGAAGTCATTTGGGCGCACCTTCGCAAAACTTCCTGTCTTCACATTTGCGCGCACTGGTTTTCAAAATCTCAAGCAGCAGCGCAGGGAGATATTTTGCGATCACGGGCCAGTCTTAGCGCACGAGACGCTTTACACGTTCTTCGTGGCCTCATCGAAGACAGCGCTCTGCCGACAGGCGTGCTGACACATATTGTCTCACTGGCCTTTGGCAACGAGCTCATCGTCTTTGGGCCGTCTCGCGGTCGCCTCCTCCACATACGGCACCTTCTGACGAAATTAAGCAACCCTACGTGAGCTGACTTTCTTACCTTCTCCTAATTTTCTTTTCCTTTTATTATAAACAAGGCATGCGCTTCCTTCTTTTTGGCTGCTTTAGTTTCGCGTGCAAAAGAAGTTGGTTTTTCTCCACACATTAGCCCTCAGTACCTTAAGATTAATTTTGCACACAGCAAACTTACACTGGCGTCACAAACGTTGCTTTACAGAACTAATTCTGAAAGTTTAAGCGAAAGTGCAAAAACGTGGGATTCTTGAATGTGGCTGGCTGGATACACCAAAAAGATGAAGTCACAAGACCCTCGCGGCGATCCCGTGGTAACAGGCGCTAAGCGGCGACGTCTTCTTGTGCAAGCTTGCATTGGGTGTCTCTGATCTTGATTTTAAATTAAATCGAAGACATCAAGTCCTTGTCCAAGCACATTCAGCACCTCTGTGGGAAAAGGAAGAAGTAGAAACAAATTGCAATTGGCAGCACAGAAAAATCAAGATGATTCATAGAACTGATTAAAGTCCAAACGAAAGCGCAAGAATTTGAGATTCTCGGACGCTGCCGGCTTGAGACATTCCAAAAAGGCCATGAGACTCTCGCGATATTCACGTGCTAGCACGCGCACATTGGCATCGTACTCTTGCGCGAGCTTGCGCTGAGCGTCCTCGATCTCGGCCGGATCGACAAAAGCGTCCCGGTCCATCGCAGCCTTGGCAGCCTCCGCAGAGTCCTTGTCGATGGCCCACTTGGCATTCCGCGTTCGCTCAACCATGTGAAAGTGAGTTCGCTTCAGTCTGTGCACTTGATCCATGACGACATTGTAGAGGCGGCGCTGCACGCTGCAAAAGCGCAAAATCAAGTCGAAAAGAGTCTGCATTCCGTGTCGCAGCGCGTTGCCATCCGCCTGAGCCTGCGGTGAAGCCGGCGAGGCGTCGCCAGCGTCCGACTCTGCGCCAGCATGAGGAAACGGGCTGGCGTCCGCTGCAGCGGCCTGGTCGTCTGAGGAAGGCAGCCCAATGAGAGCCTTGTCCAAAATGCTCGCCAGGTACAAGTCGTGGGCCTGAACGACCTGGTCGAGATCCACGGCAGCGTCTAAATCCTTGACAAGCGTATCCCACGAGGTCTCCAACACCTCAAACATGATGTAGCTGTGCAAGTTCGACGTAAAATGCACCATTTCGTTTCGCAGCACGTGGAATTTGTGCAAGGTGGCTCGCACGCCGTGCAGTTCGCGGACCACGTGCTCCGTGGTCATCTCCATCTTCCACGCCGATGCCAAGGAGTACTCGACGCGCTTGAGGCGCCATAGAAAGGTGAAAATCTCGTAGTACCGGCCCATGGCGTCCGCCGTAATAACGCAGTTGAGAGGCATGTCCAGGTGGTAATCAAGAACGAATACGTCCCAGCCGCTATCACCGGGGCTTGCTTCCATGAGTCGCACATCGAGCCGTTCTAGCACATCGTCCGAATCGAGATTCGCATTAGTTGCGCGAACTGCAGTCTCCAGTTGTGACACCAGCGCGTGCCGAAAGACTTGCGACGCCGGCAGCTCCAGTTGTGGGCCCAATAGATCCATGAGGTACTGAATTGTGTCGCCCTGACCAAGCATCAAGTACTGCTTGAGCGCCCGACAATGCCGCAAAAGATGAAACTGATCAAAGAGAATGGTGCGCAGACGCTTGTTTGTTGCGGCGGCCGCACGATCCACGGTACGGAGGAGGGCCAGCGTGCGACGATCCGTCATGCTATCCTCCGCAGAGCCCACGGCCCCTTGGGCTGGCCTTGCGGGTACGCCATTTTGCTGGGCCTGAGATTGAGACGCCCCATCTTCGTCCGCGTCCTCCGAGGTAGCGAGGCGCGCAAAGTCAGCGCCGACTTCGGTTGCCGCATCATGGTGGTCCTCGAGCGATCCGCGGCAGCACACGCGAATAAAGTTGATTGACTTGCCAATGAGCAAAATTTTGCGCGCCAACGAGCGTCCGATAAACCCAGGAATCATTGTG
This sequence comes from Schizochytrium sp. CCTCC M209059, assembly GCA_000818945.1. Taxonomy (NCBI): domain Eukaryota; class Bigyra; order Thraustochytrida; family Thraustochytriidae; genus Schizochytrium; species Schizochytrium sp. CCTCC M209059. Next base: position 1,568,351 of record KN805370.1, read on the forward strand.
GCGTTCATCTTGTACTTGTCAAACCAGAGACGGTCGTTTGCCACGTTGAGGTCATCCGATACGAAGAATTCACCGCATGCATCAGCGAGTTCGCCGTGCACCACCCACAACCGGATGCTTTCAAAGATGGGCGCCGACACTTTTTGCATAATGGAGTCCACAAATGTCGACACAAAGGGGTCTCCATGCATAGAGTACATGTGAATGGAGGAGGCCAGAGCGCCACCGTAGAGTCCGCGCGCACTGTCGGCCATTTCTGCCATGAGCCGCAGTCGTCGCATCGGTTCCTGTGACCAGACATAAAGTTGGCGCAAGGTCAGACCAGCCGCTCGGTTCCTTTCGCTAACACTAGTGGTGCTACCGGCATCGGCATCTGTTCGGCCCGAGCGTGTCGAGGGCGAGGGGAGCTGGGCCTCCAAAATGGCAATGAGTCGAAAGTACTCTGTTAGCTCGCTCTGCAGCGCGCTTGAAAAGCTCTGTGAGACCAGCCCCAGCGAGTCCACATGCAAAGTTTGATTCACATAGCCAGAGATGCGCCGAAAGAGCCAACCAAGTTCGCACAGCTTTTGCGCCAGCTTGCGCTGCGCCTTGGGCAGCGTGACGAGCGGAGAGAGCGAATACGCATCATTCTCGGGACTGAACTTGATGAGGTGGCCATCAATGCCCTGGAAAACGTACAAAACATCCCGCACCAGGAGCGCCTCCGTATCCCGTGCTTTGGCTCTGTTGGCGGTCGTCGTCGTCATCATCGTCGTCGTCGTTGTCGTCATGTTTTCAGCTGCATTAGCATTGCGGGAGTTTGTTGGCGGCTCAATCCACCGTCCCGAGGGCTTGACGAGTGATTCAATGGCAGAGGCATCGTTCGATCCAGACGCACCTTTTTGGAGAAGCGGTGCCAACGCAGTGACAAGGCCATCTGCGCTCCCTTGCGCGGCGCCGGTCCCGCTCAGATCGCAAAGCAATTTCACGATGCAATCGGGTCGCTGTAGCGCGCTTTGCTTGCGCGACAGCATCAAAATGAGCTCGTCGCACTGTTCCGCTACGGCAGGGTCCCTGCGGGCGACATCAAGTCTGCGGATGACACGAAGGATTTCATCGTGGAGCCGCGCAGCCGCTCCCTGGCCGTCATCGTTTGGCGATTCTTGCTCCTTGCCGCGGCCCCTCGAGTTCCTCCCAAGTCTACTGCCTGCAAGTCGAGCGGCATACCGCAGAAGTTCTTCTCTCGTCGCTGCGTCCTCCCTGGCCGCAGGCACGACCCTCTCCACGAGCTCCCCGAGCAGCGCAGCCACGTGCACGCCCTCGGCCATGGCGCTAACCGTCGCGCTCCGGGGCTCTTCGCGGTGCCCTCCGCCCCCGCCCGGCCTCTCCGGCGCCTTCTCCGGCGCCTTCTCCAGCGCCGCTTTGCGCTCGCCTCGTACCCGGGCCGCGCCGCGAGCCGCTCTGCGCCGCGCCGCCGCCGCCGCGCTCGTTGCGCCCGCGCGTCTCGAGGATGGTGATGCGATTGATGTCTTTGATTGATCTCGTCTCGCGCTCTTCTCCCTTCTCCTTCTTCACAGTTAGCTACGGTTACGGACCGTTTCGTATAACTTCACACGGAGCGGTTTGGGGCCGTTATGAAGGGCGGCGGGAAACCGCTCTCGCGGCGGGCGGTTTCGAGGATGGAGTTCGTGCGGGTTGGGCAGGCCGGGCATAACGTTCATGCGGAGGGCGACCGGTCGAGCGCGTAGAGCGCGCGGGCGCAGGAAAGGGGCGCGGGAAAGGGGCGCAGGAAAGCGCCTCGGCGCGGAGACCGGGTCTGCGCTGGCCGGCCTGCGCGAGGTCTGCTTCCGGAGCGAAAAGCAGGGCGGAGGAGGATGGAATGGAGGGTCGTGGGCGTCCTGGGCCGCGGGTTCGCGCCCGCGCAGCCGCCGAGAATACGCGTGAGCGTCGTGCGCGTGGGTAAGGATGCTAGCAGGGACGTGGGATTTGGAGGGTCCAAGCCGAGGGAAAATTTTGACGCCATAGACCCCGTGCGTGAGCCCGTAGGCGATATTCGGTGGAGGCTCGAGACCCATGTACCTTGGTGCGAAACTCCCGAAGCCACGCTCGCGGCCTCGCCCAACGCAGGGGACAATGCGCGAACGCAAAGTGCACGCCAAGAAATCAGGATCCGCGTGGCAGGTGTTGGGAGCGTTCGCATCGACATGAAGGCTGGCAATGAGGATCTGGCGCAACGCTGGCACGAGGTTGGAGACCCATCCCAAGGCCTTCAGGTACGACTCGTGATGAAGCAACATGCGGGGCAGCAAGCCGAGAGGGAAAGGCTTGCGCGCCGCGAACGGATCCAACGTCGTCAGCTCGAGCTCGCAATGATGCGACAGCTACGGCCCGAGAAACTTCTTGCATGGGAAGAACGCCGTGCCCAGCGCGCTGCACGCATTATTCAGCGATCTTGGAAATCCTCTCGTCGGCATACTAAACCCCGAACCGAGACACATGTGACTCGTAAACGTGCCGATGACCTTGCACTGGATGATCTGATCGCTGAGGGAGATGAAGACGACGAGGACGAGGAGGACCACGATGGCGAAGAAGATGAGGATGAGGTTGACGTCGAGAATGACGACAATATTGGTGTTGGGGAAACCAATGCTACAAAAGATGATGGTCAAGACCCTGATGCTAAAGAGGATGCGGCGGGAAAATATAATCGTGCGAAGCAAGCGACGAAGAGAAGATCAAAACGGGAGGGCGCAGACGGCAGCACATTCGTGTCTACTACAGACGAGGATTCAAGGCGTCTGCACCAGCTCTTCGACGATCTGTCTCGGGAGGCCCACGACCGAATGGTGAATGGCGGGCGCTTTTCAACCCACGAGAAATTTCAAGCACTTATGGAAGGCTACCGAGACTTGCAAACACAGTGGGCAAGCTTTCAAGAACAAGACGAAGAAATGCGGGAACACGAAGAATCCAGAGAACGTCTCTTGCGTCGAAGCGACAAACTCTGCCTTCGACTCGAGGGTCTTCAGGTTCCTCTCGCATCCTACCCTGACTCGAATGTCTCCGAAAACCAAGAGACAGCGCTGCTTGCAGCGTCGGACGAAATTGAGGCCGCGCATCCTCGAGATGCAGAAGAGACGCAGTCACCGGCGGCGGCGGCGGCGGCGGCGGCTGCGCCGCCGCGTTGGCCTCTTTCGCGTAATCGCGTCGTGCTTGAAGCGGCCCGCAATGCACATGCAACTGCACTGGAAAATGCCCAAGTGGGCAAAGAGTGGTGGCGTGTGCAAGTTGGCCACGAGGAGCGAGACATTCGAACGGTCAAGATGGGCAAGGCTCCCTGGCGGGTCGATACAAGCTCCTTGATTTCGGCCAAGGCACAAGATGGCGAAGATGAAGACGCTGACGCACAGGCGTCTAAATGGTGGGTTGCGTATGCAAGCAAGAGTGCAGCACAAGCGGAAGCGCTCGCTATCAAGGCTTCCAATCGTGTGGCGCAGCTCGATGTTTTCGAGGACAATGTAAAGCGGGACACGGAGCGTCTCGTTCGCGAAGCGGAAGCGCGTCTGCACGCACAGGAAAGTCCGTTGTTGCGCACGGCGCTTACCTGCCCGCCTCACCGCTTACCTCGTCTACACAAACTCCTTAAGGCAGCGCAAGAGCAGTATCAAAATAAGGAATCAACACATGTAGCGGGGACGACGTTGCCCGCGTCGCAACAGGAAAGCCCAGCGCAATCGTTGCGACTCGCGTCTCCTACAGCTCTTTCGGGCCGTGGCTCACCTGCGGGGCCTGCAAGTCTCAGCGTGTCAGTTGCGCCGACCCTCGGATCGCCGCGAGCCGCACGTCGGGGCAAACGCAAGAAGCGAAGTCGTCGCAAAGAGGCAGCCATGCAGTCGCACATTGAGGCGCTCGAGGAGCAGGTGGCTGTTTTGCGCTCTCAAATGGCACATTCGCAGCTTGAAAAGTTGCGCGCCAGCGCTGGGATAGGCGGTGGTGCTCGACCAGTGGAAGGTCAACAAACTGGGCCACAAGGGAATCATGGTCAACAAGCGCGACATGAAAATAGTGATAACTATAGAATGCGTGGAGTCGCGTCCTTTGGGGAAAAAAGTGACGAGAATAGACTCGATGCAAACATCGCTAGCAAGAAGGGAGAAGAAGTTGAGTCGAAAAAGAGTGCGCTGAGGCCTAAAGATCATCAGTCGATGCAAATGACATCATCATCGTCGCCGTCATCCTCGCCAGAAGCCTTGGCGCCGCCAGCCAGATCAATCTCGGATACGACGACGGCGGCAGCACCTTCGTCATCTGTTTTGGAACGCTTTGAGCCCTCTGATTCATGATCTTTCTCACCGTCCTCCCTTGGACGCTTTGATGAGCTCACGACCGTACTAGCCACGGCTACCAGCTCCTCGCCATCGTTCCCAGTGGACATGACGGCTTCGACTTCTTGCGTCTGCACGGGCGCATCGGAGGAGGACGCGGCCTTGTCGGCAGAAGGCTTTTCTTCATTGTCCTCTTTGGCATCTGGCTTGGCGACGGGCTCCTCGCCGCCAACCTCGAATAAGTCCGGGTTTTCCTCGGCATCATAGACTTTTTGATGAACAAGCACCTTGAACTTCATATCCTGTGAAAAGTCTTCGACGTCAACAATGGTGCCCTCCTTGATGCCTCCGGCCGGGCAGTCCGCGAGAGCTTTAGGCTTGTTTGCTTCGAAAAACTCCACCTCGTCCTCGTCGAGACCATCGCCCTCGGCATATAACTCCGAAGCGTCGAGCATGATGCTTGGCAAGTTGACGCCGAGACGACCCTTGAGCACGCGGTCAATAAGGTCGCCAAAGGTGAACTTGCTCGTGTCTACGGACAAAGTGACCAGAGCGTTGCCACAGGAAAAGCACTTGGGGTTGGGCGGGGGAAGGCCCGTTGCCTGCAACAGGTAGCCGCGACCCACAGGCTCGCGCGCGACCCAAACGGCGGTACTATTTGCGGTGAGCGCCGGGCTCGCGGCGTCCGTGTCCTCCGCGGACGCACTCGGAGCGCGCCAGGTTGCATTCGCGACCGGCACGCGCTTGAGCGCCGCGAGGATCTTGATGGCTTCGAGGGTCTGGAGGCCCGCTACGATAGCGTTGGTTGTGGCGATGGCGTGGATGATGTTACCTGCGATGCCCTTGGTATCCCAAAGGCTCTTGCGCTCAATGTTGAAGCAATGGCAGCGCAAGTTGGATGCCGCCGTCACGAATCGCAACGTGAGCGCATCATCCTTGTCAAAGACCATGTCACCAAGCGACCCACGGCGCTCGGGTCCAAGCAAGGTGACGACGCTATCGACGAACATATCCGTGCACTCCTTGAGACTCATGATGCGTTGGTCCTTGAGACCGCCAGCCTGCTGGCCGCTGGCGTCCTCGCCAGCCTTGGATAATGCTTCTTGAAAGGTGAGAGGAGTTGGCCGCTTGTTTGCGCCCTTGTATCCATTGCGAAGTTGCAACTTGAAGCGAATCTCATGGTCAAAGACGGCGTCAAAGACGCGCCGTGCGTACGCGCGTACCGTCTCGTCCTTGTCGAGTTCGTCGCCTGATGGGCGGGAGGCGACGGCCTCGACAATCTGTGAACGAATTTCCTTTTCCCTGTTTTGGTCTTCTTTAATCTCGGCAGATGATGGCGCATCCGCATCCGCATCCTCAGCCTTTGCATCGGGATCAGCGGACTCTTCCTTGTTTGCAGCGGCAATGTCCTCGTCAGGCTCCGTGCCGCTGAGCATTGATTCCTCAGCATTGCCAAACATGAGCTTAAAGAGCTCCTTGGCCCAGACGATACAATGCACTGGCTTGTCGGGCGTACTACGAATGGTGCAAATGGCGAAAGTGCGCTTGTTCTCCGTCTTGGGTTCGCAGTCGAAGCAGGCTGTTTCACGACCCACGTGAATGTTGGTTTGTCCCAAGTAGCCTTGGGTGCCAGCGTCGATGAGGGGTTTCTTGGCAGCTAGACAAAGACGATTCACGTGCTGGCGGGCGCCGACATTATCAAGAGCGTTGAGCACAATGTCAAACTTGGAGATGAACTGGACACCAAAGCGCTCCTCTTTGACGTTGCCATGATGAGCGACGATTTTGGCGTCAGGGTTGAATTGAAGTGCGACCTCGCGTGCTACCTCACTCTTTGACATGCCCACGTGCTTGCTGCGAAAGAGGAACTGGCGATTCAGGTTTGAGACGTCGATGGTGTCCAGGTCAACGATCTCAATGTCCCCAAACCCGGACATGACGAGATTTTTCAGAATCTCGACGCCAATGCCCCCCGACCCAACGACGAGCACCTTGCATGATCGCACCTGGGCAAACAAGTCAGCGCCGAGGCTTCGTTCGAGGTGCGCATATCGGGCGGTCATCCTGGATGATTTTCCACCCAAGCTGGTTGCTGCAAAAGATGCTGGCTGCTGCTGCTGCTGCTCACGACGCCCGGCGCGGCGAGAGAAAGGAATAGGCCTCTAGCGGACGAGGAGGAGCAACGTAGAGACTTGTTTCTCCCTCTCCCTGGTGCGCGCGTGCACTCGACCGACGACGCGGCACGTCGAGCGAGACGCGATGGCTTTGCAGTTTGGTGGTTTGTCTGTTTTTCTGTCTGTCTGTTTGTCTTGCCACCAAATTAAATCAAATCAAATCAAAGTAAATAAAGGAGATTGTTTATTTTTGGTTTTGGGGGGGTTTGTCGTCACCGCTTTCACCGCGAGTCGTGGAAACGAATGATTGCCAAGCAGCATTTTGATTGCTCGAATGACCAAGCTATCTTTCAAATCACGGATTACGAATCGAGGAATCGAGGAGTTTTTCACAATAGCTTGAAGATCAGGGGCCTACGAAGCCGTCCTTCAAGTTTTAGAGAGACTTTGCAAGTCTCGCTCGTCACTAGGCGTCTACATTTTTCAATGCCATTGCACAACACACACACAGAAGGGCCTAGGCCTACATGTTTTGGTCGGGCTCGCAAACAGAAAGTCGGGGAGCGGGGATGCATATAAAAGAAAATAAGTTTTACTTGGAGGTGAGCTTCTCGCGAGCAATAAGTGCGCCATGGGAAATCAATGCTGCCCCTTGGCCAGAGCCGTCCTTGGCCAGAATGACGTTGCACTGCACGGCAAGTTCGCCCAAACCGGCCGAAAGGCGCTGACGGAAGGACGGATGATGCTCAAAGACGGAACCATCAATACCGACAACGAGGTCAGAGTCCTGCGAACCAATTTGGCGGATGCAGGCGGCAATTGCGCAGGCCGTGAGGTTTGCGGCGCGCTGAATAATCATACCGCAAATCTCCTTGAGCTTGATGCGATCCTCGAGCGTAGAACCCTCGACGCCAAAGGTTCTCTCGACACGGTGGACAATGTGCAGCTGCTCGGACATGTCGTACTCGATATCCGAAAGGTAGCGACTGAGGAAAGAGTTGGGCTTGCGAAGTTCGGCTTTGACCTCGACACCAGGCTCTGACCAAATCTCGCCCGCATCATACATGCGCACGAGGCAAAGGCGGACCATCTCACCCAAATACATGCCCGATATCATCTTTTCCAAGAGCTGCTGGCCCTTGTTCCGCGAGTTGTCGTCGATTTCACGGTCGACATCCGTGCTAGGGAGCATTTTGCCATTTGATCCAAAGTTACCCCACTCTGTGTTGATGATCATCTCGCCACCGCGGTCGCGGATCTCCTTGGGCAGCTTGAGGATGTTCTCGACCTTTTCACGGTAGGCGGCGTTGGTGCCCGTGCCGAGAATGACGCCAATGTGCGTGCGTGGGTCCGTGTAAGCGGCGCTAATGAGGGTACCGACCGTGTCGTTGACGAGGGCAGTAATGTCGCCCTCGAAGCCGCGGCGCTTGAAGGCGTCGCGAAGGAGTTCTACAACATCGTGGTCGACGACACCCGTGGTGTTAAAGCCCTTGGTCCAGCTGATGAGCGTGCCGCGATCGATGGCGGTCTGCTGCGTAGGGAAGGAAAACGTAAAGCCATAGAATCGGCCGCCAGTGCTAGCGTCGTCTGCGGACGTATCGAGCGATGCAACACACTCGGCCAGAAAGTCAAAGAGCTCTTCAGCCGTGCCGGTCATCTTGCTATCAGGCACGGTGTATTTCCGCTCATCCGTGATGGATGCGGTGCCCATGCCGTCAAACGTGAAGCGCGAGACGCGAAAGTTGGTACCACCCAGATCAAGCGCGTAATAGACGCCCTTTTCCCGGCTTGTGGGGATCTCCGTCACATAGCTGGGCAGCATGCGGATCGAGCTCTCGATACCTTGAAGACCACGACGCATTTCCATGAAGAAGTGAGTGGCGATTACCTCCATTTGAGATCCAGTGAGGCTGAACTGAGACGTGAGGTCGGAAAACACCGAGCGAGGCTTGAAGCCGAGAAGTTCGGACTCGAGTTTGTAGCCCACAAATCCAGCGCTTGCCATGAGGTTGTACGCCGCCGAGGGTCCGCGGCTACCCACAACGTAGCGATGGACCTCGACACCTTCAAGGTCGTCGTCGCCTTCGATATCGCGGAGAAGGGGGTCGAAGATGTTCCAAATGGCGTCAACTTCATCGTCGCGGGAGAACGAGGAGCGGTCGTTGCTGATGACATCGTAGATAAGACGCTCGTACGAGCCTGGCGTGTAGGCGTTGAGGAGCGGGTACTCGGCAAGCGCAGAGTTTTTGCGCGGCTTACCATCGACATCCGCGGCAAGACTTTGCGCAATGGGTGATTCAAAGCGCGAGGCCATCTTGTTGAGGTTGGTCTGACTGGTCACGTGCTGCATGGCAGGACGATTGATGCCGTCGAGAAGCGTAGAGGGGTCGTCTCCGAGCAGGTCGAGCTTGGTGACCGCAACATTGAGCTTGAGGCCGGGCACCTTGCGCATCATCTTCATGTAAATATCGCTGTTGGGCTGAATGCGGATGACCAGCTCGTTGAGCGGGCCGCCGCCACGGTGCGCGGGGAAGAGCTTGTTGTGTGGCGGCTTAAATTGGACGCGCACATCGGTGCGACGTTCGTACATGCCCTTTCCTGCCTTGAGGATGAAAGGAACGCCGTGCCAGCGAGGGTTGTTGATGTACAGCACGCAGAGCGCAAAGGTGGGCGTCGTGGAATCGGCGTTCACGCCCTCGGTGTCAGTGTAGCCGCGGTACTGGCCGAGCACAGTGTCCTCGAGCTTGGCGGGCTCGACGCAGCGGAGAACCTTGGCAACCTCGTCGCTGACGCTCTTGCCATCAGTGAGATCTACAGGGGTTTCCATGGCGACGAGAGCCATGATGTGCATGAGATGGTCGATGATAAGGTCGCGAATGATGCCGTAGTCGTCAAAGACAGAGGCGAGCTCGCCCGAGGGCACGAGGATGCTCTCGCGGCAGCTGATCACGACTGCGTTGACGTTGCTCGAGTTCCAGGATGGTTCAAGGAAGCGGTTGGCGAAGCGGACTGCGACGATGTTCTGCACCATTTCCTTGCCAACGAAATGGTCGAGGCGAAAGATGTTTTCCTCGCCATCAAAGGCCTTTTGCAGCTTGCGTGTGAGATCTCTGGCAGAGCGCCCATCATAATGGAGGGGCCTCTCGACGACGCAGCGCAGCCAGCCACCGGCCTTTTTGCACTGCACGCGGAGCTTGTTGGCGAGAGGCTCCAGGTCAGTCTCGGCAATATCAAGCAGCGGATTGAGGTAGACGAGGACGCGAGAGTGGCCCTCGAGGCGCTTTGCCACGACGTCTGCGACCTCGGCCTTGAGGCAGTCTCCCTGAATAAAATGACACTTGTCGAGGAAGCCGTCGAGATCTCCTGCGCCGAGGCGGGGGCGCAGGGACTTTCGAAAGGATGAGTCGTTGAGATCATCCTCTGCGACGCAGATGACCGTCATCTCACGCACGGTCTCGGTGCAAAAGAGCCTGAAGAGCGCCGGGAAGGTGTTCTTGAACGCCAGTTCGCCCGTGGCGTCCACGACAACGACGCCGACCGGCATCTTGCTTGAGGTTGGGTTAAAAGGTTGCTGTCTTGAGAGGCGTGCTTGTCCTTTCCCTTACGCGCACCCGCGAAGGCTTTGCTACAGCGATGGCTACACGCGCGCGCCAAAGTTAGGGAACTGCAGCTTGTATCTTGTGGGCCTCGCCGAGACGGAGCTTCAATTCAATTCGATTCAGTTCGATTCGAGCAGAGCAGAGCAGAACAGAGAGACCCAGAGCGGAGTGGCGCGGAGCAGAGGAGAGCAGAGGAAAGCAGAGTTGCTGTCTGCTCTCGCTACGGTCTGCGCCGCTGTCGGGCGAGGCGAGTTTCTCCTCCTGAGCGCGGCACAAAGATGCCGCGAGGTCCCGTGTGAACGACGGTGCTTGCCAGTAAACCCACCCTTTGGTCTCCGCACTCGCGCCGGCAAGAGCTTGGGCGCGGCGGTCTGCACAGCGAGCGAGCGAGCGAGCAAGAGAGCAAGCGAGCAAGCGAGCGCGCGCGCGGTCTCGCGAGGGCGGCGGGCTCCTGAGCTCCCTCCGGGTCTGTCGGGCTGGGCCACGTACGCCTCTCTCTCTGTCTGCCAGTGCCTTCTTCCTCCCCCACTGATCAGAGAATCACCCGCCCGCTGACAGCTGAGGCGCAGGCGGGCCTGCCGCTCGCAGAGCAGCTGCAGACAAGGGAGCGCAGCGGCGGCGGCGGCGCGGGCGCTCGCCGTGGCCTCCGGGGCGGCGTCAGGAGTCTGGGCGCGCGGGCTTGGATCCAAGGCGGCCGCGAGTCCCGACGGCGAATTCGATCATTCAAAATTCAAAATTCAAAATTTAAACTTCAAAATTCAAAATTCAAACTTCAACTTCAAATTTAAATCGAGTTTCGATTCGAAAATTCAAGTCGACAGGCGGGATTCGAAAAGCAAACTCGAATCGTCGACCCGCCAACTTGAACCGGAGAGAAGAATACAAGCCGCGGCGCGGAACGAGCGAGCTCGCGGCAGGAGAGGCCCGCCCGCGGCAGCGCCCGCGCGCCCGACAGTGCGGTGCGGGATTCGCTTCGGGGCGCGCGGCAGCTTCCTAGTCCACACTCCTCCGCGAGCCGCAGCTTCGCCAAACAGTGAGCTGGGAAGAAAACAAGGTCTCGACATGCCGTATACGCCGTGATCTCAGGCCATGATGCCTTGCCATGCCATGCCATGCCATGCCATGCCGTGCCGTGCCACGCCACGCCACGCCACCCACGCCACATGCCAACGCCACACTCCAACGCGTGTCGGCGGAGATCTACCGTCGCTCCCCACGCCGCCGTCGCGGCAGCCTGCAGCTGGCGGCAGCTCACGGCAGGCGCAGGCAGGCCCGGATCGCGGACGCCCCGGGGCCCGACTTTGCGCCGGCAATCTGCGACGGGATGTTGTCGTGACTTATCGCGCTGCCGACGGCGACATGGAAGCTCCGGGGCCGACAATGCGCCAAGATGGATCTGCCCGTCGCACTCGCAGTTGTTGTCGGTCGCAGTCGCAACCTCAGTCGCAGCCTCGGTCGCAGTGGTCGCTGTCGGCTGCGGTTGCAACCCACCGACCGGAGCTAGGGACGTGAGGTGGAGAGCAAGCCGCAGCCGCGAGATATAAAGCATGCAGCGGCCTTGGAGAGGAGTGGGCGAGAGAGACTTTGATTGGCTCGTGTCGCCCCGACTGCGGCTGAAAGAAAGCTTCCGGGAGGGGAGAATTTCGGGCTCGCAAGACATGGCAGCAGCGGTGCTAACGCGGGACAAACAGAATTCATGCCTGGGCCTACTTCATTTTTACATTCTGGTGATGATTCTGCTCGTGACTGTGCTAGTTTAACTATCTCTGGCCGTGCTGCTTGCTTTAAAGTTTGACGAGAGCAAACGATGCATTGCTGTCGAACTGGAAGACGCCGTGACATCGATGACAGTCCAGCACCGCGCGTGGCTAGTGGACTGATAGTGATCAACCACAGAATTTGCTCAGAACTCCCAAAAGAGACGAGTCGTGAAAGATGCGGTCTTCTTCTGTAAACAGGCGTACACGATGTAATAAACAGGTGTATACGCTGAGAACTGCCGCCTTCTCCTCCCCTCCTCCCTCCTCTTTCCCTTTTCTTTGAGCAGCGCCATTCAAACAAGCAGCGCGAGTGAAAAAAGGGAAAGTTGTGTACGCTGAAAAGGACGATCACGCTCTCTCCACTAAACCTCCGCACTGTGCACAATGCGCGTTGTTGTACGATGCTGGACTGAACGATGCGCAAGTGAAAATGTGTAATTGATGAGTTGCTAAGATAGAGCCAAAGCTGATTAGGGCGGTCAACGCCACGACGCGCTCGCGGCCTCCATTGGAAAGAGAACAAGGCATACATGTGAGTCCTCAGTAGGCTCCTGGCAAGAAGTCTCGTCGTCAAGGGGCGAGCGGACAGACCGACGTGGGGTGGGATGAGTGGCCGCATATAATTTTTTGTTGAGATCAGAGTTGCAGTCGCGCGGCACAGCGCTTGGCCTCGGCGGCAACATCGGCATCCGGGTCCGCGGCGAGAGCAGACACCTTTTTGGAGATGCGCGCCTTGAGCGCCGGATCCGTCACGTCGCACAATGCAGCAAGCGTGGCCAAGCGGACGTTGGGGACCTTGTCATCGAGGCACTTGTCGAGGTGAGCGTGGCAAGGCTCAGCGAGACCAGGGAAGCGACCCAGCTGAGCAACGGCGTGCGCAAAGATGATGCGGTGCGCGTAGCGAGCCTTGGCATGCTTGAAGAAATCAACAAGACGGGGAATAAAGACGGAGGTCACGGTGCTGGGGCCAACTTTGCTGTCTGACTCGCAAAAGGAAGCAAGGAGGCAAGCTGCCGAATAGCGTACCTCAAAGACCTCGTCAGCGAGACTCGCGGACCAAATGTCCAGCACGAGCTTCTCGACAGTGGCGTCGCTGGCGGCGCTGCTGGCCAAGTTTCCGATAATGTTCAGAATGGCTTTGCGCATGCGCCAGTGCGGGTACTCGATATCTTCGCTTGTGGGCATACCCCCCATGCCTTGGGCCAGCATGTTGCCCGAGCCGGTGCCGTCTCCACTATTGTGCAGCTTGGACGACTCGAAGAGATTCCAAAGCATGGTGCCCCACTCGCTGGCCACGGTCTCCGCGCCGAGCGTCTCAATGATAGCCGCGAGGTTGTTGAGGACAACCAGGCGCATTTCGGGCGCGCAGACGCCGTTGGCGTCCTTGAGAAAGACCTCCCACATGGGCAAAAGGTGTTCGCTAACTCGTGCACGACCGAGAGCCTTGAGCAGACCGTTATCCACAGCAGCCTTGCTAATGTTGAGTCGCACAGGTCGCTGAATATCCATTTCAACGAGGCCGCTCATGACAGGAATGACCTCGGCGCAAAAGTCGTCGGGAGAAACGGCGAGACCAATGGTGACAAGGTGCTCTGACGCCACGTTGCGCACCTCGCCCTCGGGGTCGCGCAAGAGTTCACAAAAGAGCGGCAGGAGGACCTCGCTGACGACGGCAGGGCTGAAGCTTGCACAAAGCTTGTCAAAGCACTGCCCCACCGTGTAGCGAATGCGCCAGGACCTATCGGTGCAATATTGCTTGATGAGGGGCAGGCAATGCCCTTCGCCCAGCTCCGGTCCCAGTCGCGCCGCGAGTTCACCAATGTTGGCGATCCAATTCATCGAGACGGACTCTTGTGGATCCGTGACTAATTTCTGATAGACGGGCATCACCTCGGTGACCACTTCGGATGGCTCGAGCGACGCGATCACACTCGGCAGCTCCCGCGCCGCGGAGCGACGCACCATGGGCGTCTCATCCTTACATAAGCTAAAGTAAAGCTCCTTGAGCTGGGCCTGTTCGTCGGCGCCCAGGTTGGCTTTCATCATGGCGCCGCACAGCGAGCACGCCGACATGCGTGAGGTGAACCACTCGCCCTTGCCGAGTCGTAAGAGCGATTCCAGGACCTTTCCCTTGGGTCCAGGGCCCTTGAGGCCGGCCACCAGTTGTCGTCCGCACTCGCTCGCGGCCTCGCGAACAAAGGTCTCCTCCACGCCCAGAAGCGCCTCCACAAGAGGCACCATGCACTCGGCATCGTCGGCGCCGCCGACCAGCTCGCGCAGCTCGCAGCTCTTTTTCGCAAAAATGTACAGAATCTCGTCCTCCTGATGCTGCAGATTGTCTTGCATCCACGGGATCAGCTCTGATCTTGTGCGGTCCGGGCCGAGGGCCTTGGCCACGATGTCGAGCTTTTCGGCGGCTCTACGCTTTGCGCCCAGGTCTTCGTCCAGGAATTCATCCTGGAGCAGCGAGAGCGCCGAGACGCTCATAATGCAAGGGAGCAGTTCGTGAGCTCTTGTTTATGCGTCTTCTTATCCTAACGCGAGAGCGAGTTAGCGAGACCAGCAGAAGAAGACTGCGGTCTGGAGCAAGCAAAGGGCGCGGGTTTCTTCTGCGCGAGCGGACGCCTCGCGCTTTTGCTCGGCGTTTGCGTGGCTTAACTTGGCTTGGCTTGGCTTGGCTTGGCTCCGGCTCTGCGCGATCGCAGTGGCCGCTTCACCGTAGTTATCACCTAGGACCTCCTACGTTCGCTGGCGAGGGTGCCCGGTTGCCCTGGCAATCGGCCGCCTCTCCGTGTCCTGCCGCGACGCGCGTCCTGGCCCGGGGCGCGCCGGGGGGCGCGGGGCCTCCGCCAAGGGTGCCGCCACGTCTCAGGCTCGGGCTCACGGGCTCCGCAGCGCAGCGGCTCGGCAGCGCGCGTGGAGCGTCCAATCGGATGCGGGTTTGCGCGCCAAGCCAAGTCAAACTCGCGATCATGAAACTTGTAGGATCTTGAAAACGGTCAGCCCGGCATTGCCTGCCGTGCTCTTGTTTTCTCGTAACTTGGAGCAAGATGCGAAGTACAAGACAAGACGGAAGACGAAGGGGGATGAAATGGACGGGGTGGGTGCTCGAAGATAAGGAACCAGGTTGATCGTGCATACATGTGGATGCATGTGCGTGCAGACGCGAGTTTTGCGGAATTGCGAAAAGGAAAACAGTGAGGCAAGGAGTTTCCGGGGTCGATCGGCACTGAGCAAACAGGACGAGGGAAGGAAAAGTATAACTCGATCGTTTGTTGATTTATGTTCGGACATTTGACAGGACAAATGTGTTGCATTTTAAGATACAGCCACTGCAAGAGCCTCACATTCATTTTCTTCTTTTAAAAAAAATCACAGGCTTTACCCTGCACGGTCGACAAGACAAATGTATCGGTTCTGAATTTACGCCAAATTGAGAAAGCTTGCAAGGTCGCGTCAGCTCTGCAAGAGAGAGAACAACGGAGTCAAATGGTGCACCGTCACGCAAAGTCTGCGTTTTCAAAGTAGGTGGCATTTCGGCACGCACAGAAGAAGAGTGAGCCTTGCTCTTTGTCTTGTTTGACGAATTTCCTACTGACGTGTCTGGTTCTACGACGTTTGCCGAGCAAGTCATATTTATGTAGACGGCTTGAAGTTGGTTGCCTCTTGGCGCAGGCGCTCGAGGCTTGCCCTCTGGTCTGCATTCATGTTTGCAATTGTTTCCTCGTCCAAGTCCATGCCAAACTTTGCACACATGCATGCAATGAAAGGTCAGTCTTTCCATGCGTCCATTCATCAACAAGCGTAAACGCACGCACAAGAGGATACGATTTGTCCTCGTAGACTTACTCTGGTGTCGCCATCGCTGCGCTGCGCCGCGAGACCTTCCGCATACTTTTGCCATTCGCTCATGAAGAGAGGAATAAAGTTTGCCTTGGCATTTTTGTGATCTTTGAACTCTTTTCTGCGCACATGTTACCCCGCGTTAGTGTCGCGCGTCTTGATAGGAGTCGAAATAAGTTGCATTTGCGACGAGCGATTGTGCATCGCGTCGTGTTGTGTTGCGCCGTGCCGTGCCTCGTTGAGGTAGTGAAGCGCCGAAGGCTCGAGCAAGAGAGATGACTTACTTGACGTAGGAGTCTCCGAGTTCGCGCAACCTGTGCGGCAGCTTCTGCCTGTGCAGGCGCAGGATGGTCCTATAGAGCTGGAGCGCTGCAGGGTTTGCTGGCGAGGCCATGGTGTATGTTTGTTTCCTTGCCTTGCCACTGCTTGCGCCGTTGCTTTCTTACTGCAACGAACGAACGAAGCTGCTACCGCTGCCTGCGTTGCCTCTGCTGCTGCCGCTGCCGCGTTGCCGCTGTGACTCTTACGACTGCAGTACTGCGCTTTGATCGCGAGTGGCAGTGGCTGGGCTTCGAAAGTAGAAAAAGGAAAAAATTGTTTATGAGCGACAGCGACTAGCAAGTAAGTCGCCCAAAGATCTTCAAGTACGTGCTACCATTGATGAAGGAACTGAGGCGAGGCATTCTGGATTGTCATGCCATAGCGTGCGTGCACCGTGGCTTGACGAGATGGCACCAGTACGAATTTCCGCGGCCAGTAGGAACGATACAAGCGAAGACGATTATCTCGTATTTTGTTTTACGTCGAATTTTTGTTTTCTTTTTTGCAGATAATACTACTACATTGCATTGCTTGACGGTCGAGGCCCCCGAGCGTAGAGAACACAATCACTTTGGGTCGGGTGGCGGCGGAAAAAACACAGCCACGGTGCCGACGATGCAAAGCGTAATGTTGACCGCATTAAGTACATGGAGAAAAACGCGGTGAGCGCCCTTAACGTCAAAGAGCCGCATAAAGCAAATGACGGGGAAAATAAGGGACACGACCATGGAGCAAAAGGCGCCCACAAAGGCACAGATGCTAGCAAAGGAAGGCAAACCGACGGCGAGGAGCAGCGCAACGATGGCCAAGATGCTACGCACCACGAGACGCTTCCAGGTCGGAACTTGAGCGCTAGCGGCAAAGAGTTTCTGCTCAGTGATGGTGGTGAGAGGATTCAGGGTCAGGGCGAATTTTGTGAACGGATTCACAATGATGCCAACGACGGTGAGCAGTACCATAATGTCGGACGAGCGCACGTCGACGAGGTTGAGCGTGAGCTCCTCCTGAGTGTGCGTGGTGAAGAGCAGGTAGCCAAGAAGCGCCATGGCTGCATAAATAAAGGTCGCACACAAGTAGGTCTGGTTGATGACGCGAGGAAACTGCGACTTGTCCTCGAGGGAGTCATAGATGGAAGGGAAGACAGCGTGGCCAGCAAAGCCAACGGTCTGCAGACCAATGGCGTATGGGAGTCGCGTCAGATCCTCAAAGGCCCGAAACTCGGCCCAGTGAATGTCCCGAAAGCTGCCTCCCTGCTCGAGACCTCGCGGCGTCGAAAAGCCGACCTCGACGACTGCAATGAGAAGTAGCATCGTACTGAGGATGCCGAGCACGCTCAGGGCGGAGAGGAGATCCAGGCGCGAGGTCCAGCAAGTAGGCAGCACGATGAGGGCGCAGATGGTATAGAGAACATCCTTTTCGCCATGACCGAGAAGCTTGTGCAGGTTGTCGCCCATGAGCGTGATGAACATGGACAAGGCTGCGAGCAGCTCGAGGCAAAAGATGACTGTGATGAAGCTGCGGCCTCGTTTGCCAAAGGCGGCGTAGCCAATGTCGCCGTAGGTGTGAATGTTCGGGTCTTTGCTCATGCAGCGGCCGATGAGCTTGCCAGTGAAGTTGGTCATGGCGCACAGGTACAGCAAGAAACCCAGACCGAGGGCCCAGCCTGTCTGGCGAAAAGCAAAGGGCAAGGACAGCGTGCCCACGCCTGCGAGCACGTTGACGCCGTTAAAGGTGGCCTGGGCCACGGTGGACTTGTTGTCCGAGGGGAACTCTGACTCCCTCCGCTCGAGGGGCTCCCCAAGGAAGCTGTCGCGCAGCCCGCTCTCGCTGCGCGAGTCCCCTGTCCACGAGCGGTGCAGCCTTCTGGCCACGCCGAGCCCGGGCGACCCCTGGTGCAGCGCCTGCGAGTACAGCGACAGCGCGTCGCGTTCGCTCCTGGGCGACCGCACCCAGGCATCGTCCGGCGTCGCGTCGCCGTCCATCCTCCTCGCCTCTCCTTCTCCTCGTCCCCGTCGTCGGCCTCGGCCTCGAGCACCCGGCCAACAAACGCTCTTGCAGGTTTGCGAGCACTGCTCGCAGCTCGAGCGAGCCCGGAAACTACAGGCGCCACTCCTGCTGCTGCTGCTGCTGCGCGTGCAGCGTCGTGAGCACTGCCAGCCGGCCGAGGGTCGCGGCGTGCTCGGCGCTGCCCGCGTCGTCGCGCTCCGGCGGACTCTGTCGCGCTCAATCGATCAATCAATCAATCAATCAATCGATCGATCGAGGATTGCTTGTCTCTGCTGCTGCTCGTCCTCGTGCAAACCAAACAAGTGTGTGTGCTCTTCTTCTCGCTGTGCTTTCTGCTTCATGCAAGTCGCTACATTGCTAAGCGGGCTCACCGCCGAGCCCAAGTTGTTTCTTTGGCCCGCTCGCTCGCCGGAGCTGGCCCACGCACGCTCCTGCGCCTTCCCTCCCTCCATGCTGCGCCTGGCCCGTCGATGCGCCGCTCGCTCGATCGCTGCGGCGCAGACGAGGAGTGGAGTGGAATGGCTCGTCGAGGTGAAGGCAGCTCGAGAAAAGAGAAAAGGAAAAAGGACAGGCACAAAGAAAGTCGCACAAAGGGGCCCCGTCAGCGGCGACCAACCACCGCCGGCAGGAGAGGACGGCTTGCAGGCCAAGCCAGCCAGCACGCGGCCAAGCCAGCACGCGGCCGCGCGGAGTCTGGCGGCGCAAAGGCGCCCTTGGCGCGGACGGACGCGCGGGGCGGGAGGGCTCCCGGGTCAAGAACAAGGCCGCCGCGCGGTCGAGATCGCTCCGGCGGGATGTTGCCGCCGCCACGCGTAGAGAAAGCCGCGTCCTCTCGAGGTGGACCACGCAGGTACGACGTGAGGACAGGGACGAGAAGGCAGCCCGCGACGCGAGCCGAGGGCGACGCGAGGCGACGCGAGGCGAGGCGACGCGAGGGACGACGTTGTGGCCGGCTTCGAAGACGGCGGCATTGAGTCGAGGAAGTAAAAAGGCACGTGCTCGCAGTTTGTTTTGTTTTGTTTGTTTGTGTCTTTGTTGCGTGAACTGGCAGCCACACCATTGCAGTGGCAGGCAGGTGTGGCGGGCGAGCACATCTTCCCACGCGAGCCAATCTTGAGCAGCCGCGTAGTACGAGTATACTGGGTAGTACAACACCTCGCCGTCGCTTCCATTCTTTTGCTCATTCCGAACTCGGTCTCATTCTCATAACCCGCGGCTCGCGAGCCTTGCGCAGCCAAACAAACGAAGAAACTCACAAAGACTCCTCCCATCCTAGCCAGGCTGGCCTGGCGCGGAGGATGGCTGCCGGGTGGCGCCGCGTGCGACGCGTGGCGGCGGGCCTCGAGATCTGGCGCGTCCGGGACGTTGTGAGCCCGGGCCCAAGCTCTCACGCGCACGAGCACGTGCAGCGCGTGCTCGTGAACCCGGCGAACGAACGGTTGGAGGGCACGAAATGCCCATACTTTCCGCGCGGAGGGCCTCTGCCCGTGGCCGAGCAGCACGGCTGGACCTCGGGATGGGGCGGCATGGAGGCCGGGCCCAACATGCTGTACCCAGCGCAAACCATTGATGGTCGCGTGCATGCCGAGGGCGGCGCTGCGCTCCGCGAGGACCTGCGGAATTTGCAGGCGAAAGGGAATGGTACGCCGCTGGAGTTAGGATCGGCTGTGCAATCGAGTGCTCCGGGGCGTCTGGCCGACCTGGGCTTTGACGCAATTGTGCACGTTGCGGTGCCTTTTTGTGACGAGCCCGGGGCCGAAACGTTGCTCCAAGCTTCGTTCTTCAACGGTCTCGCTTGCGCTTTCGGGACCTTTTCCGACGCGAGTGAAATTCGCATCGTTGACCTGCCCTTGCTTGGAAGCGGCGCACGCGGGTTCAGTTGTCAAGCTTCCGTCATGGCTCTGTCTCGGGCGCTTGGAGAGACCAAGGTGCCGACGTCTGTACGTCTCCGTCTTGTTGTTGCGGACGAAGGTTCTGATGACGCGGCAACTGTGGACGCTCTCGCAAACCTTATCGATCGTGCTTGATGAACAAAAATGGAAAAAAAAAAAAGGAGGCAGGTGGTGGCGAGTGTGTAAACAAATAGTAATACAAACGAACATAAGTTGTTGATGAAGGAGTGGAAGCAATAGCTCTTTTGAGCTTGTAAATACGTACAAAGGGTCGCGCCTCTGAGGAGAGGCTCGGGCTCACTTGTCCTGAATAGAGCCAATGCGCCACCAGGCCTTCATGTTGTTGAGTAGTTTGTCTGAATACGAAAGGTCGCTCTCGACCTGGTTGACCTTGTTCGAAGCCGACTGAATGGTTTCCTTTTGCTTGGCGAGCGAATACATTATGCTCGATGCCTGGTCCTCGGTCTCGCGCATGGTACGTACAGAGTCTGCGAGGGTCGTCGTCTGCTGATCCATGCGCTCGGTGACGCCAAGTTGTCGCTCTCTGAAAGCCTTGTTCGCGGTGCTGGGTTTGTTCGCCCCATTTGCTCCACCGCCACTGAGCAGGATCTCGCGCTGCGCGGTCTGCTGGCGCGCCTTGATGCCGCGGAGCCACGTACGGGCCTTTGTTTTAGTTTCCTGCGCTAATGTCGTGGTACGAACCTCGATTTCTGCGCCCTTGAGCGCAGTCTCGATTTCCTTGACGAGCTTTCGCGCCTCCTCGGCGTTGTCCCCGCTCGCGAGGGCGCTCTCCAGCTGCGCCAGAAGCGTTTCCACGCGCAGAGACTCGGGGCCGAGCCCGAGGCTCGCGGCCTCGTTCACCATGCCGCCGTCTGCTGCGGTCGACGTTTCCGTTGTCGTCTTTGCCGACGAGGCCGGAGTCCCCACCATCGCCTACGACTACAGCCCCTTGCGCCTAGCCTAGCCTTGCCTTGCCTTGCCTCGCGCGTGCTTTGTTGCCGTGTGTTGCCTCGCAATGAAGTTCTGCTGCAGTGTCCGAGCTGGCTTTCCTACTTTCATGACGTCACGATGAAAAAGAGCAGAGGGAGAGTGCGTTTGGCGAGCGAAAGTAAAGCATGGATTTTGGATGGGATGACTTTGGCTCATACTGTATGGTCGAGCTCTACATACCTTTTGTTGTTGCCTTTTCTTGTTGTTGTTGTTGTTGTTGCTGCTACTGCTGTTGTTGTTGCCTATTGTTGTTGGCATTTGTTGTTGTTGGCCAGGGCCGCGTTGTACGTATATGCTGCAAAGGGTTGGCAAAGGGTAAGAGTGTTTCTGATAGAATGTCGGACAAGACAAGGTTTGCAGCACAAAGGTTTGCAGCAAAAGAAGAATAAGGGAGAGTTTACTTGTCGCTTTTTATTCTTCATGTGTTTTGGGCGCAAGTGCAAGACGAGCCTGGTCGCGTACATGCTCTGCGGCGAGAGCGTGCAAATGCGCGACAAGGGCGTCGAACTCTCTGTGAGGACCACCTTGCAACGTCAGATGCGGTTCATGAACCACACATGCGTCTTGAAGCTGGGCCGCGGACAATTTGTCAGTCGCGCCGGACGCGAGTGCCTCGTCTCGCGCGGACTCCACATCTTGCCAATCGACGTCGCTGTTGGCCCAAAACGAAAATATTTCTGCTGCAGATAGGTCTGGAAGATGCTTGCAATGCAATCGCAACGCATACTCGACTTCTGTTCCTGCGCGATCGTCCATAACGACAACCACATACTTGCCTCGTGGCAACGACATTTCCACCGATGACGAGTACTGATTCATGTCGACCACTGGCCCGGGGCCCTGCAGCATGCCACGGCGTATGAGCGTCGCTGGAACTGCAAGCCCATCGTGCGCATTGCCAAAATCGTGCGCAAGAATGGCACAAGAGACTGCACCACGTACACCATGATCCCCTTGAAAAACCGAGACTTGCACAGTTGCGTTCTCTGCATGTATTTCGAGACAATGCTGGTCGCCTTGTGCCCATGCCGGCCCGGAAAGCGTTCCGCTGGCCATCATTCGCGCACGCAGACTCCGCGAATACCAGCGCTCTGGTTCGAAAATTTGGCACATGACCGTGTCGTCGAAAAGCTCCACGACCTCTTCGAAGGGCATGGAGAACAAACCAGGGGCACGCCTTTGCGAATGCTGTTTTTCGATCTTCTGCTGTACCTTTTCCTCGTCTGTTGCTTTTTCTTCCTTGTCTGTGGTTTCGGTCAGTACCTCTTGTTCAATATTTTCTTCGTCAGGCTGCACCGCAGCGTCGTCGGCTTTGCGAGCATGTTTTCGTATGCAGGCAGAAGCTTGCAAGTCCACGGCACCGGGATGAACGCCAGTGACTACGTATAAGACGCCAGGGACAATGCCACGGGCTTTTCGGCGGGCATCGCGACCAAGGCGTGCCTCGAGACTTTGCCGCTCTGTCCCATACGCAGGTAGACGTCTGTACAGACCGAGCACTCCCTGCAGAGAACCCCGATGGAGCAGCTTGAACGTC
The DNA here is from genome assembly GCA_000818945.1 of Schizochytrium sp. CCTCC M209059. Lineage (NCBI taxonomy): Eukaryota > Bigyra > Thraustochytrida > Thraustochytriidae > Schizochytrium > Schizochytrium sp. CCTCC M209059. Next base: position 1,590,721 of record KN805370.1, read on the forward strand.
TCGGCCGGATTGACACTCAATGGGCATAGAGAGCTCGCACCACCTGTGAGTGTCTGCAAGACATCGAGGACAGAGAGGGTGTACAAAGCGGCAAAAGACCCTGTAAGTTTAGCGAGTCCCTTTTCAATCACGTGCATCCACACCTCGGTAGCGTGGTCTGTGGCATGCGAGAAACCAGCAAAGGGCCTTTTGTGGGATCCGCACGAAGCGCAGCAGTCTGCTCGCGATGAAAGAATGCGCTCATCAACAGAGACGAGCGCCCATTCACCCTTGTAGAAGAACCGTAGCGTGAATCGACCTGCATTCTCTTGCCCGGTGATGACGAACAGGCGATGCAAGAGTTTCGGACGTATTGCGACGATGCTGAGAGCCTCTGCGACGGCTGTGGACGGTGCAAAGCCAGGGCAAACTCGCGAAAGGATGACATCATCGGGCACAATGACCACGTAGTCGCTTGGAGGGTTACGCCAACAAAAGTTGGCTGCGCTACCCAATGGCCGTAGCTGGAAGGCCGCAGTTTCCTGCGCGGCGCACGAACCGTACAAGACATGTTCAATATTGTCAAAGTCTGGATCCCGCCATTGCTGCCCTGGAGCGATGCGCCCAAGTTGTGCTGCTCCAGTAATATAACGAAAGAAATTGGCAATTGCCGAATTCAGCTGGCAAAATAGAGCGAGTTCGTCTGCACTAACTTCTTCATCAACAGTCTTCCCCACGCGCATGAACGTCCTTTTCACAAGTGTTTCCACGACTTCAATCTCTGGGCACGGGACGGCACTGTCGAGCTTGCGAGCGCCGGATGCAACCGCGTGAAGCAGGATGACAACCTCGTCTAGAGTGAGTGATCCTCTGTTTCCAAAGTCAAAAAGGCGGTATATGACGGCCATCTTTTCGTTTTGCTCAAGACTTGCGATGAGAGCAATTGTGGCCATTGTTTCGCACGCGTCGACAACGCCTCTTTTCTGCACATCAAAAGCGTTGAAAGCAGCTTTTACGTCCTGTTGGATCGTTTGAGGAACATGTTAGTCAACTCATGGACGGAGAGGTCAGCTTGTCAGCCAACGGGCGCGAGACATTGAAGTAAGTGAATAAATCAATGCTATTTGGGCCCCGGGGTTCCTGACATTTGGTGTTCAACGCACGTGTCCCGGGAGGTCTGTCACGAAAGCAAATTTTGCTGCATCAATTGCGAGCGGAGCACCGCAGTCATTATGTCGTTGGATCATATTGTCCACATCACGCGCGAGGTCTTGATCGTGAAGATGAAGCAGTCAGTCGTCCCAGTTCCCCTGGAAAGCGTTTTCTCCTTTTGCTTTCTTTCCTTTCGTCTCTTGAGATTGATCGTCATCGGAAACCTACAAAGCGTAAAGCGCCTCGTACTCGGCACGAGCGACGCGCGGCCTTGCAGAGCCGCAGCTTGGTTGCCCATGATCTCCCAGCACGAGCGCGCGCGTAGCCTTCATTTAGGCTTTCTTGCTTCTGTTGCGCCCGACTCGTGACTCGAGACTCGGAACTTCGAAGCCCAAGACCCGTTGGGCCTCTTTCTGCCCGGCCGCGGCGTGCGTGGAAGGTTTGGGCCACATCGCCGCAGCGCCAGCGAGCGCGAGCGCCAAGGCCGCATTCGCATTCGCATTCGCGCGCGCGCTTGCCGCGAGGCTTGCGGCCCCTAGCTTGGTGCGCGACGGGGACCGAGCGCCGCCCGAGGCGCTTCCGAACGGCCAGCCTCTACGGCACACCGAGCGTCGCGGCCTGCAGGCACGAGCGGGGGCGGAAGAGGACGACGCTGACGCCAAGGCGCGGAGCGTCAAGACGATGATACACAACTCGTGGAAGCTGCTCAAGTTTGGCTCGTTCCTGTACGTGGTGAACACGTATGTGTTCGAGGTGACCATGTGCGTGGGCCCGTCGATGCTGCCGACGTTTTCAAGCGCGGGTGATATTGTGCTTGTGGATAGGATCTCGCCGCTGCGGCTCAAGATCGAAAAGGGCGACATTGTCATTGCGCAGTCACCGACGAATCCTAGGCAGACGGTGTGCAAGCGCGTCAAGGGCATGCCGGGGGAGCGTGTACGTGTTGCGCAGCGGTACTCGTACGAGCGGGACCGAATCGTCAAGGTTCCAAAGGGTCGAGTGTGGCTTGAGGGAGACAATCCGAAGAATTCCACGGACTCGCGCGCATACGGCGCGGTGCCAATGGGTCTCATCAAGGGACGTGTATTTTTCCGTCTGTGGCCCCTCACGGCGATCGGTCCCGTGCGCTGATTGTCGATTTGCTGTTCTGTATCGGAAGAAACCACTTCTTTCTCCGTGATGAGATGTGCAAATTCTGTTTTTGCAATGTACAACGCGCCAGCACGTCGATTCAAGAGACGAGGAAATTTATTCAAAATGAGAGAGATTGAGAGAGGGAGAGGCAGAGAGAGATGGAAAGGATGCAAAAGTTGTTGGTTTCACAGCATCAACGACAGGAGTGGTGGACGTTCACCATTTCGCACCCACTTGCATTTCTGTCTTCGAGTTACTTTTGGGCGCGCGTGTTTTTCTGTTCCGTTTTTTCAAGCCTTATAGACGAAGGAAAAGCAAGTCAAGAAGGAGCTTGATTTGATGCTTGAGCGCGTCGTGCTACTTATTGTCTTCTTTGAGTTGGATGGATCCAATCGGACTCGATGCTGAAAGAGGAAACAATCACGATTACTAAAACATTCATTGTTGTTTTATGATTGTCTAACTTCGCTTCGTAATTTGGCTGATACGCAATCTGGCTGCTACGCAATCTGACTGATACGCAATCTGGCTGCTACGCAATCTGGCTGCTACGCAATCTGGCTGACACGCAATCTAGCTAATTGATGTATCGACTTTGGCGCCTCTGGTCTCGCCAACCTTGAGCTTGAAAAAAGAACTGCGACCTGCCGACGTCGTGGTCCTCATGAAAGATAGGAAAAAAAGAAAGCGAAGACGCAATTTACTTCTTTCCAGCAACGACTGATGGTGCGTGTTTTATTTTCCAACACGTAAGCTGACCGCGCCTACGCAAGCTGCGCGCGCCTCGTACTTACTGAACACACCTTGAATCGATTGGTCTTCGCCTTTGTACACGCGCAATAAAAGAGCCCCAAGCGTCGTTCTTGACGCCCTCCTCTTCTTTTCTTTTTGTCTCCTCTCATCTTCTGCCTCCATTCTCAATCTTCTCTCTCTCTCTCCAGGCCGAAGTTTCTTCTCCACGCATATCCACCGTCCTCGCCGAGAGCGTCCGCGGGCCCAGTCGGCCTCTCTTTCGGCGACCAAACGACCAGTCAGTTTTTGTTCTCTTACAGAGAGATGAACGGGATTTCACGATCCCGTATATACTCATTCCTGGCGAGGCCGGTGCCCGCTTGGGGGCCCTGAGGCCTCTTTACGTCCCCACAGCGGGGGCACCATTTTGCGTCCTTTGTATTCACTTGTTGGGCGCCACGCAAGCGTTTAATGGCGCAATTCCCGTGTTGCAGGCGCCGCGCGACACTCGCGGGCGCCGCGCGCTGTCCCCTCTCCGCAGCGATGTGGCCCTTCCCACATTCCCTTCCTGCCCTGTCTAGGGCAAACGGCAGACTGATATTGCCGGTATCGCCGCGCCCGGCGCCGCATCCCGCGGCCCCGAATGATGCCGTGGGCCGTGCTGCGCCCCGCGTTTCGACCAGTTCTGCGTATAATTTCGACGCGCTCTGGCCGCATCGTCTCCGCTCGCCGCGGCTGCTGCGTCTAGCTAGCTGGCGCGGCATCTCCTCGCGAGCGCGTACTGCTCGCAGCGCTCTCGCGGCGCTCTCGCTCCCTTGCCCTTCTTTCTTTCTTTCTTTCTTTCTTTCTTTCTTTCTTTCTTTCCCTCCCTGTCCCTCGCTCCCTCAGCCCTCACGACGCCCTCTCCCCCCACACGCTGCCGCCTGGCGAGACGTGCTGCGGGCCTTTTCCCTCCGCACCCCCCCCGCACCCGCTTTCCCTCCCCCTTCGCGCCGCCTGCCGCCCCCCTTCCGCGCAAGTCGCGACGCGCGTGGCCGCAAGTGCGCCGAGCCCGTCCTCTCCCATCCCTCCCCACACCCTGCCCTTCGCGCCCTCCCTGCGCGAGGGCGCCCGGCCCACACTGCGGTTCTGCTGCAGGGGGGGCTGCCGGCTGCTGTGGTCAGGCCAGCGCGGCCGCCGGCCAGCAGCCAGCCCCCACTGGCCGCGCCGCCTGGAAACCAGCTATTCTTGCGCCCGCAAACAGCGCCAAACGGCCCGGCCCCGGAAGGCGCGGCTCCAGCGCGCCGGGGCGAGGGAACTGAAAGCAAGCAAGCAACTACGTAGAAGGGAAGGAAAGGAAAGGAAAGGAAAGGAAAGGAAAGGAAAGGAAAGGAAAGGAAAGTGGACTCGCAGGGAAGGAGAGGAGGCGCGTCTGCCTGCCTGTCTCGCCTGTATGAATGGACGAATGAATAACAGTGAATGCCTGAATGAATTATTGAATGAATGAATTATCGAGTAAATGAATGAATGAATGAATGCAAGCAAGCAAGCAAGCAAGCAAGCAAGCAAGCAAAGAAGCAGGACAAGCAGGAAAGCAGAAAGCAAGTTGCGCTCGCGCAGGGTCGGGTCGCGGCGCTGCGCTGCGCGTGCGTGCGCGGGCGTCGCGCGGGAGGGCGCGCGGGCGGGAGAGAGAGAGGGAGGGAGAAAGGGAGGGAGGGAGGCGCGGCGGCGCGGGCGGGCTCGCGCAGGCAGGCAGGCAGGCAGGCAGGCAGGCAGGGCCGCCTCGGGCTCGCGCGGGCGAGGCGAGTTTGAGGGCGCGCGGGGATGCCGCGCCGCGGGCGCGCGGGCGGCGGTCTGCGCGGGAAGGGGCGGCGGAGACGGCGGCTCGGGGGCGAGAGCCCCGGGATGATGCAGGAGGAGGAGGGCCAGGGCGGCGGCGGCCTCGACGCGAATGCCGGCAGCGACGAGGGCGAGGACAATGTGGACAACAACAACAACAACCACAACAACAATGGGATGAACGAGGACGGGTCGTCGTCGAGCAACGAGCGCATGGAGGACGACGACATGGAGATCGACGACGAGGACGAGTCCGAAATGCTGCGCTCGCACCCGCTGCTCGCGTTCCTGAGCTCGGAATTCGTCACGCTCGACTCCTCGGCCACGGCCCTCAACGCGAGCACCTCGCTGTGCTGCACGCTGCGCAGCGAGCTGGCCACCGCGTACCTCTTCTACTTTTGTAAAATCTACCGCAGGGACTGCCCTGCCACGCCGACCGAGTGGATACCCAGGCCCGGGACGCCGCACTGGTTCACGAACCACGCCTCGGACGCGCTGCGCAAGGCGCGCAGCAGCCTCGGCATCCATCTCGTCTTTCGCATGCGCCGCAAGTGGATCAACGGTGAGTTCGTCTACGGCCGCTGGTGCTTTGGCGCACAGGTCGATCCTGTGCTCCTCGTCGACTACGTGGACCCCAGCCTCCACGTGAGCACGCGCCGCCAGGCCGCTGAGCAGATCCTCGGCGTCTGCCAGGCCTATTCCCAGGAACTGCAGGACGCGGGCCTGGTCTCGCGCGAGACCGCCGGCGTGCGCCACGACCAAGGCCTCGTCAGCGCCGATCTCGTCAACGCATGGCCGAGCGCCTTTGTGTACGAGAACTCAACCATGGTGCTGGACACGGACGCCGACTCCCAGGAGAGCTCTGACTTTGCCTCCTCGTCGGCCACGCCTTCTTCCGAGGGCGACGAATCGAGCAGCAGCGACGGCGCCGATGCGCAGACCGGCAAGATCGCCCGGCAAAGGAGGCCACACCCTACCGAGACCGCAGGCGCAACTTTAGCCACAGCGTCTGCACGGCCGCTCGCCACCACAGCTGCTTCTGTTGCTCCTCCCCATGCTGCTGCTGCTGCTGCTGCGGCGGCGGCGGCAGCGGCGACTTCTACAACGACTGCATCATTGTCGTCCTCTTCCTATGCAGTGGCTTCGACTGCGACGCGAGGGTCGACGTCGCGGCATCGTAAGCGCGGGCGAGCAGACATGACGGGGACGTCGGGCGCAAGCGACAAACGTCGCAAGGCTTCGAGGGAGCTCGTATGGGACGGCAAACGCTGGAGATCGTCGCGACGGGACCGCTCACCGACCGGCCTTGTCAAAGACGAACGCAGCCGGCCTTTGCGCAGCACTGTTCGCAGCATCTTTAGCATGCTTCATGAGGCGGACAGGGAGGCTGCCGCAAAGGAATTGTACTACTACAACAACAACAACAACAACAAGTCTCAAGGTGAAAACATGCACGCGCAAGACGAGTATCGCCACATGATGGTGGGATATGAGCACGGAGACAGGCGCGAGCCCAAGCACGCGGAAGCGGCTTTGGACGACGATGACGATATCAACGAGGAAGATGACGACAAGATGGGTCTCTGGCGTGCACAGAGGCCTGACTTTCCGAGCTTCACCAGGGGCCAGAAGGCTTCCAGTGGTCGCAATGCGCGGTCTGGATTTGTGGCGGTTCGTCAAATTAGCGCCTCGAGCTCTTCGAGCAGCAATGCCAGTATTTCGAGCGCCGGGTCAACCTCGTCACGCAAGACGGCCTCGTCTGTCGGGGCCGGCAGCTCTGGCCCGGGCGCCAGAGACATCAACCTGCGTGTCCACACGAACAGCAGCAGCAGTAATCAGATGGTGAATTCTACGAACACCACGAGCAGCAGTAGCAGCAGCAGCAGCAGCAGCAGCAGCCGAAGCCAAGGCACGAACAAAACGGGCAGTGCACCGGGTGCGCCGCTCTCTTCGGCCATGTCGACAACCTCGACGGCGTCTGCGGCGTCGATGACCTCTGCTGCCTCGGCCACGGAGGATATCCCGCACAGCGAGTTCGACGCCTGGCTCGATCGTCATCACCGTGAGTTCAGCTCGGGGAAACGGGAGAGGGCTCCCTATGAAGGCAAAGACTACTCTTCTCGGTCGGGCACGCGTGCTCCCCCGCGCGCCTGGGACGAGTCCTTTAAGCACATGGGGCAGGTCTCTTTGGACTACGTGACAACGCCACATGCACCCTGGTACAAGCGTGACGCCTACCAGCGTCTTGACGACCGGGGACCCATCAATGTGGAACATGCGCTTGCGCACGCGGCAGAGAATGAAGCACGTGCCATGGACGGTCTTGAGGTCGAAGGGGATGACCAGCCAGCACGGGAGGGCGCCAAGAGTGTGGCCAAGGAACTCCGCTCGCAAAGTGCAACGGTGTCGATGCTGGCAGCGCAGGGCGTGACCTTCACGCGCGCGCTCCTCAAGCAAATGGTGTATGTTCGCTCGTTGCGCAGTCTCAAAGGCAGTTCTGAAGTCTTGGACATTCTTCTTTTGCTCGCGGCCGTCGTCCGCGTCGTCCCGCACTTTGGCTTGCCTGCGAGTTTTGTGGATCACTTGGCCTCAGAATGCGTCAGCACGCTCGAGGCGTCTGGTCACGAGCAGCTTCTAGCGGACCTTTTGCAACGTGCGACCTCGGAGGGCATTTTGCGCTGCCTCGCGGCGATTCGTCCCAAGCGAGAGCACATTCTCACACCTTGTGAACGCAAGGAGCTTCAAGACAACTTTACGGTTGTCCGCGACCTGTTGTTGCACGTGACAGGGTAGGGTGGCTACACTCGAGGGCGAGGAGTGAGCTCACTCTTGGTATCGAAGCATCACCCGTGACCGTGCCTGCGTCTGCGTCTGCGGTGCAGTTTGTTTTCCCTTCAATTTCTTCGCTTTCTTTTTTTGTCGTACTCTACTCTGCTTCTTTCTTGCAAAGACCGCAAACAGGTAAGCGACGCCCTCTTTCTCTTTTGGGACGCGCTTCTTTCTTCCTTCCTTCCTTCCTTCCTTCCTTCCTTCCTTCCTTTCTTTCCTTCTTTCTTCTTTCCATTTTTTTTCACTACTTTTACAACAACAACAAGAGCAACAATAACAACAACTACAATTACTACGATTGGCACGTGGCCTTGCCACTCTTTTCTCCCTGGAATTTCCGATAACCAAACAATGAATCAAATGATGATAACACGAATTGAACAAATGGCTTTTTAACCAAGCTATTGCATCGACTCGATTCGATTCGACTCGACTCGGCTCGACTGAGCTGCATTGAAGTGTGGCGAAGTGCTGAGTTGACTTGCCTTGGACACAACAACTACAATTGAACAAGAAGGGCAAAAGCAAACACCTCGTACGCTACTCCTTTTCAGCAACGGGCATCATCTTGGCGAGAAATTCTGTTGCATCATCGAGTGAGGCCTTGTACGCCGTAGCGATATCGGGCTGCTCGAGATCTCCGCGATTTACCCAGCCATGGAGCATGTCCTTGTAAAGCTTGAACTTGCAGTCTTTGGCAAAGGGTTTCTTCTGCATGACTTGATCTGCAAGACCGTTTGGCATGATGTCAGAGGGATCATTCTTCCCCGACAAGAACAACATGGGCACTTGGACGGCAGCCATTTGCTTTTCGCGGTTCTCCCAGTAGAAACGAGAGACCAGGAGACTGGGATGGAAACCAACTGCACATCGAATATCCGATTCCTGCTTTTCCAGCAAGCAGGTCATCGGATAGCAGCCCCAGCAGAAGCAAAGGAGTGCGATATCGGTGGCTCCAAATTCATTGCGCACGAAGGGGAGTACAGCTTCTTGAAGCCTTGGCATGAAGACAGAACGCGAGTTGTTCCACATGAATGAGGACAAGGACGGCAAGGCCATCACTTTCCACGAAAATGTGTCTGGAGGCGGTATGCCTCCGTACTTTTGTACGTCAGGAAGCACGACAGTGTAGCCCTGCGCGGCGAACGTGTCACAGATGACTTTCGTACGACCGGAATCGACACCAAAGATGTCTGGCAAGAAGATTAGGCACTGGCCCTCTCGCACAGGCTCGTCAGGACCCGGCTGCGACACGTACATGTCAAATTCGCCCGAGCTGGAGCTCAAGCGCACGTTTTCCCCACGCAGGCTCCCCTGGTCGGCCCCCGGAGCTGCGCCATGGGAACCCGGTGGGCAGCAGGTGGGAACAGACGCCATGAGTTGCGCTTGGTGCTCGTCGCTGGCGCGGTCTCACGCTGCAGAGGACGCGAGTGCTGACGACACCGGGGCGCTTCGTGCGAAAGCCTGTGCGTGCCGGCGATGTCTCTTGACCGAGGCGTGTTTTGCAGAGAGTGAAGTATGAAAGAAGTCGTCGAGGTGCTGCTGCGCACACCTAACAACTATCATACTACGTACACCTAACAACTATGCCTTATTATCATATAGATTGGACGCCTTGTGCAATAAGTGCGCCTGGCCATCATTCTATTCTATATCTTGGCAGCCCGCTCGTGCTGCTGCTGCTCGATAGCGTCCAGAGTCCCGAGATCCCATTCGCCAAGCTCCCTGTCGCCAAGCTCCCTCTCGCTAAGCTCCCTGTCGCCAAGCTCCCTCTCGCCAAGCTCCGTTCGAAGAAGAGGAAGCATTTCTCGAGAGACGAGGTCTAGGCCTAGGTTATTGGCAAAGAATGAGACGAGGACTTTTATTCATAGACAGGCAAGGAGGAGAGGATAGATGATGCGTTTCGCAAATGCGAGCGCGTCCTGGGCGACCTCGGCCACGATAACAGCGACGCGAACATGCAAGGATGACGCGGCGGGACAGTGAGTGAGCAAGCAACTGCAAGCAGGCAACAGCAAACGAGCCAGCAAAAGCGATGCAAGAGTTTTTTCGCGGTTCGTTTGGTCGCCTCAGCCAGCGCGGACGCGACCGAGCATGCCGACAGCCTCGGAGCGTTCGAGGCGCAAGGCGCAAGCAACGTGGATTGCTGACCTGGCTGCTCGATTCTTTTCATCTCATTGCACACCATACAGACAGAAAGCAGTCCGAGAGCCACGGATGCGAAGAAGAAGATCACGACTGCGAGCGCCGGATCGACAGCGGCCAGGCTGACTTTCATCATCACATCAGCATCACATCACATCACATCACATCACATCACATCACATCACATCACATCACATCAGGTCGTATCGGTCGCACGCAGTGCGTGAGCGATAGGGAGTCGGACGGTGGGCGCGATGACGACGCCGATGACGATGCGGGTCAAGTGATTGAAGTCTCGAGAGGCGCGCGTTGAAATATGCATCGCCTGCAGCGTCTTACGCACTGTTTGCCGCCTTGCGCCAAGATAGATGCGCGGCAAGGCGTCTTCAAGATTCTTACCTGGAGACCTGGCTCCTTCCTTCGCGGCCTCGCATCGACGCAAGATCCTCCCGCGTCGGCGCGAGCCGCAGCCAGTCCAGCCCGTCACGGCGACGACGGGCGTGCGTCGCGCGAGGTCTTCCAGCCCGGGCTCAATTCTCGGGCGCCGCGCGACCCCGCCGCGCCTGGGACGCTTTCTTCGCGGGCTGGCAACCCTGACCAAACCTAACCGGCACGCGGGATCCGGTCCGCGGGGGGCCCTTGCGAGGCCCCGCACTGCGCGCCGTTTCTGGCGACCAGTCCTACCACAGCGTCAGGTCCATCTTTCCCCCTGGTAGGGGTGAGTTGAGTCGGCGCCACTGCGTGCCTGCCCCGGGGGTAGCGCCGCCGAGTTCTCCACAGCGCGGATTTGATGAGCAACGTCACTGTCCTACAGCGGCCGTTACAGACGCGGCCGTGCGCAGCGACGCACGCCTCCGCAGTGCTTTACTGTGGTAATGGCGCGCGGCAGGGCGGGCGGCGCGTCAGCGGCCTCGTCATCGCCAGTCCTATGCGGGCGGTACCCGCAGCGCTAGCACCCCCCTTCCCCTCTCTCCTGGACGCACACCTCCGTCTCACTTCTCTTTTACCCCCACAGCCGCTGGGATCATTCTTTCGACACGGTTCATTCCTTCCGTCACTCAATCTTTCATTTATTCATTCATTCATTCATTCATTCAGGCACTGTCAGTAATCCATTTGTTCATTTCACTTGTTTTCCGTGCATCTTCATTCCAGCCGTGGCCGGCCGCTGTTGCAGCGCGGCGGCGGCGGCTACGTCGTCTAAACCTACGCGTCTCGGGTCCAAGCTCGCCCTCGTCCGCCACCCTCCTCCTTTTTCTTCCTCGCGCTCGGCCGATGCCGCTTCGAGTCCGGCCGTGATCTGGATTCGGCCGCGCCCGCTCGCCCGTGCGTGGCCAGACCGACATTCTGACAGACCGATCGATGGCCGGCCGACCAGCTGGCTTGCGGCCGCGCACACTGCGCGCGCGTGTTGTGTGCGCGTGTGCATTCGTCCAGGATTCCTCGAGCTCGGTCCGGACAGGGGCGGCGGCGACGTCGCGGCTCGAGGCATCATGATGCTTGAGGGAGGCCGCAGCTTGGCGGAATGAGGGCGCCGGATTCAGGCTGAATCCGGCGGCTGGCTGCTTTCCAAGACATGCATGCATGGATGGGTGGCGGCGCGAGGGTTTGCTTGTTGGATTGGTGGTCAATTTTCGTGTAGGGCTTTGGTTTATTTCCTTCTTTTTCTGAAGAGGTCAGTCAGCCCGCGCCAAGCTCTGGCGGCGCCGACGGACGGGCGGTCGGTCGGTCGGTCGGTCGGCTGCGCCGGCTGAGAGGCGAGCACGCATGGGAGACAGAAGAGCGCGCGGTGCCTTCGACTGTTGCTATGTTGCTGCCAGCTTGGCCAACGTTACGGTCACGCGTCTTTCCCTCCCTCCTTTCTTCCTTTGTTGCTTTCTTCCTTCCTTCCATCCTTCCCTCCCTCCCTCCCTCCTCTTCTTCCTCTTGCCCCCCCGGTTGAAAAGGCGCAAGCTATAACCAACTAACAGTGAAGGCGCAAACACGGGGGCTGATTTTCAAAACGTGAAAAAGAAAGAAAGAAAGAAAGAAAGAAAAACAAAAAATCAAATTCAAATCGTCAAAACAATAGAGAAAGGAAAGTGTGCGCACACCCGTCGAAGCCAGATCACAGTCAGGCCCTCGAAAAGCAACGTCCCTCGCTCCCCTTTCGCGACCACGGCCGCTCCGCCTTCTCCAAGCTCCCCCCTCCCGCCTCGACCTCGGCCACTCCGCTCCGGCAGACGCCGCGCCGCACGGCCAAGCAGCGGCAGCAGCCTCTCCTCTCCAAGCCCATCCTCCCTCTCCTCTCCTCTCCCCTCCTCTCCTCTCAGCTCCTCGCCTCTCCTCCCCCCAGCGTCGTCTCGCCGCCGCTGCGGGGCGGCGGCAGGAAGAAGGAGTGGAGACAGAGACGGCTTGTCCCGGCCGCGAACGGGAGGGAGGAGGAGGTCCACGTTCGCGGGGCCAGCGAAGCGGAGGCGAGGCCGCGAGCGACTCGAGGCGCCTCGAGGCGAGACGAGACGCGGGGAGGAAGAGGTCGAGGCCGGTCCCGGGCGGGTTTGGCTGCTTCTTCTGGAGCTGGCGCCGCGGACTTTGGCTGCCTGCCTGGCCGGCCCGGCCCGCCCGTCTAACGCCAGTGGGTTGGTTGTTGGGTTTGGAATTTTTTTAAAACGATCAGTAAAAAGGAAAAAAACTATAAAAAATGTGCTTACGTTCGCGACGCGCTCGCGGTCCATCCGAGCGCTGCGCTGCGCCGCGCTCCGCTCCCTTGCGGTCGAGCGCGCGGCCGCCGCTCGACCTGCCGACCTGCTTGCTCCCGGCGGCCGCAGCGGCGGGCCGCACGCGCGCGCGGCCACGCTGGCTGGCGGGCGGGCTGGCACGCTGGAGCGAGATTTGGCGGAAGCTGTTGACCAAAAAGCAGTAGTTAGTTGGCTGTAACAGCAAGGCAAAACGTATAAGGAAAAGCATAGCATAGCATAAAAGAAAAGAAAAGAAAATTAAAGAAAATTAAACTTCCTTTGTGTTGGGGAAGGCGGAAGAGAGGCCGCGAGGCGCGAGCGTCTCCTGCTGAGCGGCAGACGACAAACCAACGCGACGCAGCCAAGCTGAGCCGAGCCAGCCGAGCAGCGCCGAGCCGAGGAAAGGAAAGGCACGCGAAGCAAAGCAAAGCAAAGCAAAGCAAAGCAAAGCAAAGCACAGAGCAGCGCAGCGCCGACCAAGAAGCAAACTAGCAACGCACGCGTCTGTCCCGCTGCGCGAGGTCGAGCAGGCACGAGCAAGCCACGCCAAGAAGCAAGGAAATCGAAGAGCAGGAAAATGGGCGCAGGCAACAGCCAACCGAGCGAGGAGCAGCGCCGCGAGTACATGGAGCGCGTGGTGCGCGAGCTCAAGCGCGACGAAGACCTCCGCCGCGAACTCTTCGCCAAGGTCGAGTCCCCGGCCCCCGAGGACGAGGCCAAGGACTCGGACTCCAACTCGGGCAACTCGGAGCCCCCCCGCGAACCCCCCCACAAGATTGAGCACGTGGAGATGGGCGAGGCCGGCACCACCACCTACCGCCTCCAGGCCCGCGCCCTCGATGAGCACCTCTCCCTCTGGCATGATGTGCCTCTGCGCCACGAGGACACGCCCTACCTCCACTTCGTCTGCGAGATCCCCAAGTGGACCAAGAAGAAGTTCGAGATCGCCACTGATGAGCACGGCACCCCGATCAAGCAGGACGAAAAGAAGGGCGTCCTTCGCGAGTTCAAGACCGGCGCCTCCGGCTGCCTCTTCAACTACGGCTGCCTTCCCCAGACCTGGGAGGACCCCGAGCACATTCACCCGGACTGCGGCGTCGGCGGCGACAACGACCCGCTCGACGTCTGCGAAATCGGCATGCGCCAGATTCCCACCGGCGGAATCCGCGTCGTCAAGGTCCTCGGCGTGCTCTGCATGATCGACGAGGGCGAGGCCGACTGGAAGATCATCACCATTGACGTCAACGACCACTGGGCCCCTCTCCTTAACGACGTCAGCGACGTCGAGCAGCACATCCCGGGCCTCATCGACTCCATCCGTGAGTGGTTCCGCAACTACAAGGTTGCCGACGGCAAGCCGCAGAACTCCTTTGGCCTTAACGAGGAGTGCATGCCCGCTGCTTACGCCAACAAGATCGTCAGCGAGTGCAACCAGTCCTGGTTTGACCTCATCGCGGGCAAGCGCACCCGCAGCGATGCTCCCAAGATCACCTCTTTGAACTGCAACTACCGCCTCCCTATGCTCCAGCTTTCCCCGGACCAGATCACCGAGCTCCAGAAGCTCTCTGATAAGGAGGAGGACGAGCAGATGATGCAGCACCAGAAGGCTCTCCTCTAAGTTTGCTGGTGTTTCGACTTTCGTTCCATTTGATATCGCTTTGCTTCGCTGCTTTCATGTACTAGCGACCTAGCCTGCCCGCGGCAGCAGTGTTTGGCTCAGTGTTTACTTTCTCGAGTCAAGTCAAGTCAGGTCAATCTCCTTGATGCATCCATCCTTCGCATGAGAATTTGCGTGATAATGTCGAGGATCTGAATTGATCAATTGTGGAGGAGGGGGGGTCGGGGAAAGAAGGTGAGGGAGAAAGGAGAAGACGATGATGATGAAAAATGAAGAAATCAAATCAAGAAGCAGTCGTCACGAACTGAAAGGGGCTTAAGTGAAGTGAAGGCGTCAACGTCGCGTCAATACCATCTCTACTTTTCCCTCATGACACTCCATGCTCCTTGGCCTGGCGCCTAGCATATCGAACGTGGCTAGCCTGCGAAAATCAAGCAAATCACACACACACGCACGGCCACGTACGTACCTGCCTGCCCACGCATGCTCTAGTCGCCCCTATTCTCGCCCCTCAAACTTCCCGAGACCCAAAGGCAGGGTCTCTACTCCGTTCCAGTTCTTTTGTTGTAGCCTTCCATCTTTCCCTCTCTTACTTTCTTCACGTCCCTGCTGTGCATGAATGTATCATAAACGTTCCAACAAGCGCGTCACACGTTCGACTCGCAAACCGGGACGCATTCCGCACAGCAACGGGCCAACCGAGGGAAACTAAATTGAATAAAAAGAGATTCTCTTTCTCCTCCACATCACATCAAATCACATCAAAATCACCACGCCTGTCAAGCCCAAATGAAAACAATAACCAAATCTCACAGTCACATTGTGTCTTTATCTTCTTGCTTCTCATTACTAACCATGGTGTATAGTACGCCGTTGCCGTTGCAGCTGGTGGTCGTCTAGTTTGACTCATTACAACCCAATATCAATCTCGTTCTCGTCCGTCACTGCCGCCAAAGAGGCTGAAGAGGAAGCACTAACGCCGCCTTGTTGCGAACTCGAGGCGGCCTGCGCTGTAGAATTCGTTGCCTGCTTCTTCCACGCAATCGTTACGGGCCAACGATGCCCCAGTCCTAGCGTGTCCAAGAAGCGATCTGTCTGAGGATTTCCCATCTGCAGAGGAGCTCGCGCTCTACGAAAATGCCTTCGCTGCTCTTCCTGCGTCGGATCGTACGCTGCCACTGTTCGCTCGAACCAAGCGGGGTCGATGACAAGGTCGCGCGCAGCCCACTTTTTTGTCAGCTCGGCACGTCGCCCCTCGACCACGCCGCGCAGCTCTTCCCAATTCATAGCCGCGCGACGAGGCGGGGGCGCTACCTGCACTTGTGTTAGCTCCATGATTGCTAGCCACTCCGGGTCATAGGCGAGGTGGAGTGGGCCCTCCGGCTCAGCTTCCGGGGCCTCCAGCTCGACAATTTCGAGGTACTTGCGCCCAGGCAAGCACTTGTCGAGAGCCAAAAATTCCGTCGCATCCGGCAAGCCTGCGCCCTGCACCGATTGGGGCTTGAGCACGACCGTATCGTCGCCCCCAACATCCTCGGCCGGGACAAAACCGTCCGAGGCGCTGGAGTCCATCGTTGTTGATGAGCTCGGCATCGATTGGCTGACCGCTGAATTTGCAACGTTGCCTTGAGCTGCTGGTGGCGGCGCATGTCGCACGAAGGCAGCAAAACGCACGTGCATGTGGGCCGAGAACCAGCGCACCGGACGCAAAAGATTCAAAAGCATGGCGCCCGGCGGACTCCCGAGCGTGTTACTCATCACCTCTTTGCGCAAAAATTTCTTCTCCGACAAGAGCTTGCCCGTGTTGCCATAATGAGCAATGCCAAGGGGCCAATCGTGTGACAAAAACACGTCCAGACGGCCCGTCAAGAACGAGAGCTGCGCCACTTCGAATGGACGAATATGATACACGCTCCGTTTTCCTGCAGGCGTGTACGGAGGTCGCTCTTGGCGTCGCAAATCTTGCATGTAGTGCCGTTCATTGAAGATGCCGCTCATTCCCGCGATACGCAAGCCGCCCACGCAAACAACGCCTGCTTGGCCCAAGTAGTAAATGTTTGGCGCCAGCCAGCCACCGTAGAACAGCTCTTGCATGTAGTTGCTCGCCTCGTGGTTGCCGCCAATCACTAGCGTCAACACGGGCGCGCGGAGTTCACCCGTGTAGTACTTGTAGAACTCGCCCATCTCCTTGTACTTGTCTGGGACCGACATGCACGCAAGATCGCCCGGATTTCGCACAGCCTGGAAGTCGCCGCAAATGAGCAGCAGGTCCACCGCGCCGCGCTTGCTCACCGCGTTGTAAATGTCCGTGAGACGCCCATGGGCGCAGCCTTCCACGGCGACGCGCACTTTGCGTCCGCGCGCTTTTGCGGCACTTGGCTGCGGCGTTGACGCCGCGCTTGCCTCGCTCTGCGTCTGCATCTTCGCGGGTCCCTCGCGCGCCCTCCGCGCGTTTCACGCCCCACTGCGAACTTGCGTTTTTGGTTCACAGAGCATTTGGCAACCTGAGCCAAGCTGCATTCTCTCCTCATATGATGTCATGCGTGAAGATGGCGGCAAGCAAAGCAACTGAACAAACAAACAAACAAACAAACAAACAAACAAACAAACAAACAAACAAACAAACAAACAAACAAACAAACAAACAAACAAACAAACAAACAAACAAACAAACAAACAAACAAACAAACAAACAAACAAACAAACAAACAAACAAACAAACAAACAAACAAACAAACAAACAAACAAACAAACAAACAAACAAACAAACAAACAAACAAACAAACAAACAAACAAACAAACAAACAAACAAACAAACAAACAAACAAACAAACAAACAAACAAACAAACAAACAAACAAACAAACAAACAAACAAACAAACAAACAAACAAACAAACAAACAAACAAACAAACAAACAAACAAACAAACAAACAAACAAACAAACAAACAAACAAACAAACAAACAAACAAACAAACAAACAAACAAACAAACAAACAAACAAACAAACAAACAAACAAACAAACAAACAAACAAACAAACAAACAAACAAACAAACAAACAAACAAACAAACAAACAAACAAACAAACAAACAAACACACAGAATCAATCACTACGGTCTATCGACTTCTAACCCAGCCAAGAAACCACAAGATAGTAATCTGACGAAGCATGCAGGTATCCTTGGCTTTTCGTCGTCGCTTTGCAAGGGACAAAGATTGAAAACGACCTCGGATCCAAATTTGTGGTCCAGCAACGTTTCGTTCACAGATCGTTCGCCAAGTTTGCGATAGTGACCCGAGAATATCTCTTTTCTCGACGCGGAAACGAGCCCTCCAGCCAGTTAGCCAGTGGCCCACGAACCTTTATGGATCCATACGGGGACAGATTCAATTCCGACATGGTTAGTTCTACAGCTTATCAAAAAAAAAGGGAAGGAAAGGTTCATAAAAATGCCTCGCTCGCTCCGTGAAAGGATCAAAGACCCCCATCGCGGTCATCGTGCACGTCAATCGCGGGAGCGGAGGCCATCGTCTTGTGCAGAGCGGAGTGCGCGCGTGGCTCATCCATCGCGGATTCCTCAAGGTCAAATTGGTCCTCGGCCAAGGCTCGCAAGTGCGCAGACGAGGCGCGATCACGCGAACCATTTGACGGGGAACGGCGGTGCAAAAGGTGACGAGCCGACCGACCAATCGTGCCAAAACGCACATGAGGCACGGTGCGATGGGAGCGGCCTGGAGAAAGTGGCGTGTGCGGCACAGTCGGAGAAGCGCCCTCGGGTCGGAAAAAGTCTTCGTCAAAAACGTTGCGCCGATGCGGCTGGGCGCGAAAGGCCTGAAGCGTCGCCGTAGTTCCAAGCGAGTTCGAGTTCGGGATCTCCGAGTCCTGGCGCTTGAGGTAATCGGCGACGCGCTTGCGGAGCTCGGTTGCCTCCGGATCATTGCGCCGCAGGACGCCGTTGTAGGCACGCGTGTTCGGCACGTCATCCGTCCAGAATGCAGACTTGTGGTCCAGGGGGACCACCTCCTTGAGCTTGAACATGAGGATGCCAGCCACCCAGATGCAAGCAATATTGGCCAGCGTTAGCAGCAAGCTCCAGCCCGCGCCCGCGAGAATGGTGTGCATTGTCACAGCGTCCCAGTCCGTATTGTTCTCGCCGATCAGTGTGTTGATTTCGATCCTTTCCAAATCGAGATACTTGGTGTTGGCCAAGATTGCCAGGGCCAGCAAAGTACCCGTGTTAACCGCGGGCGGCAGCAACGAGGCCGAAATCGCCACGCCAACGAGGGAAGATGTGTTGTTGCCCAGCACACTCAGCGCCACACCGACGCCCGAAGGAATTGCGATGGAAATACCCACGAGCACAGCCGTGCCGTAGGCGCGCGACCACATCTCCTCGGTAGGGAGCGATTCTTGCGCAAAGGGAATGGCGCACAGACCGCCAATGAAGCCAACCAAGATGCACAAGAGAAGTCCCGCAAGCTCGGAAAAGAGACCCGTGCGAATCATGTGCCAGTCCCACAATGTCCAACCAAAGGTTACGCCCAGGATCGGCCCCATGAGGGGGGAAACGAGCATCGAGGCTACAATGATGACAACGTTATTGGTGACGAGACCAATACACGCAAGAGCCGAGGCCACCACGACCAAAATCACGTAGTCAAAGGAGAACTCGCTCGAGGCATTCACGAGCTCGACAACGCTGTCGACCGCCACGCGACTTTTAATGGTCTCGCCAAACCTGTTGATGATACTTTCGAGATGATTCTTGGCTGTCGCTCGGGGCTCAACGACGATGACATCGTCTGGACTTTCCGAGTCGCTCTCGTACACCTCGTCCTCCTCGAAAAGCTCCGGTTGGGCCTGGGCCCCGTCTTGCGCTTTTCTTTGGTCCTCTGGGATCGCGGTCGGCACGGCGCTTTCTTCCTCGGCAGGGCCGTTTTGGAGATTGGCCTCGTTCGAGACTTTCTCGGCCATGTCTTCCTCGTCACTCGAGGACGTGCTGGACATGGACGATGCCGTTTCGTCTCCGGGGGAAAGTGGCGACGGGTCGGCGGGCGTTCCTGGTGTCTGCGATGCATTGGACAAGCCTCCCGTGGAGGCGCCGGTGTCGGTGTCCTTTCTTTGCGTCACGATACCTCGCACTTGGGATTCCTCGAGCTCGCTGGGTGAGACGAAGCCTGCCTGAAGAGCAGCGCGGAGAGCGTTAGCGACGCCAACATTCTCCGAAGAGGTGGGCGCGATGTGAAAAGAGGGCGATGGCGGTCGATCCACCTTGCTGTCGGCTCCGGCAGCCCGACCTTGGCTGGTCTGCACCTTGGGCACTCTGCTCGCAGCAGTAGCAGCAGCGCCGGCGACAGAAGCACCAGGCCTGGGTCCAGCATTGGCTGTGCCCAATTCTGATTTTTTGGTCGGTCCCGCGGGGTCTTGCGACGACTTTCCAGACGCCTGCTCGCCTGCCGCCGCACCAACGAGACTATTTGTGCTCGCGGTGGTTGGTACAGAGGCTGAGGTGGCCGAGGCAGACGATGCGGCGGCAGCAGCGGCAGCTGCAGTAGCAGCCGGGGGCTGCGTCTTGGGATCCTTGGGTGAGAGCGTGGTGGAGATGCGACTGAGCTGAATGGGGGAGAAGAGAACCATGCCCAGGCCGTCCTTGACGTTGCCGACGCCGCGATTGTTGAGACGCACAAGCATCTGCTCGGCACTCTCGGTCTTGCAAAGGAAGAGAAAGAGCGCCCAGCGCGTGGCTCCGTTGAGAAAGGGGACCTCAGCGATGAAGTTGAGTTCGCTCGCATTCACGCGCAGAAAGTCCCGTACCTCGTTGGCCACATTCTTGAGCTGCGAGGGCGCCTCGTCTTCAGATCCGCCGCCGTCTTCGTTCACCAGGCTCACCTCGCTCGCCTTCGCCGGCGCCTCGACGGTCGCCGGGAGCGCCGGCGCGGCCGCCGACGTGAGCGAGGACCTCCTCTTTCTCGACGTGGGCAGCGACACCCTCTTGGCGCTGCTGCTGCCGCCGCCGCCGCCGCCGCCGCCGCCGCCGCTGTTCTCGGCGGCCGCCTTGGCCCCGGACGCCGTCTCCGCGCCCTCCGCCTCCCGCGCCTTGCGTCTCGCCAGCACCGGCACGCTCACGAACACGAGCGAGGTCGCCATCCTCGCGCGCTCGCCCGCCCCTCTCGCTCGCTCGCTCGCTCGCAGTTCGGGCTCTGCGTGAACCAGGAGCGCGAGCGAGAAAGAGAGATCGATCGATCGCAGACGCCCAGACGCGCCGCCGCCTCCTTCTCCTCCTCCGCCTCCGCCTCCGCCGCGGCCTCGGCCCCGGCCTCGTCTCCGTCGCGGCGCCGCGCGGCTCGGAGCGGGTCTGCGGCTGCGCGCGGCAGGCTTCCCGGTGCTGGCTCCCTGTGGGCGGGAAAGAGAGAGAGAAGGAGAGCGCTGCCGCGGTGTGCGCGAGGCGCCGGGGCCGCGCGAGAGGAGAGCAGAGGAGGGAAGGGGAGGAAGGGCAGAACAGGGCAGGACGGGACGCGGGGCGGGATGCCGTGCGGGGGCGACATGGGGTGAGGTGCGGTGAGCGCCGATGGGATTGGGTGATTGTGATTGTGATGATGTGCGTCTATGGAGTGGGTTGTGATGCGCTGGGGAAGGATGTGATGTGGTGCGGACGACGGCGACGACGGCGACGACGACGACGAGGACAACGACAATGATGACAACGACGATGATGAAATGATGACAACGACAATGATGACGACGACGACGATGACGACGACGACGGCAAGTAGAGGTCGGTCGGTGAAGCAGCTGCCGACGGAGAGACGCGAAGAAGCGAAGGCCAGCAGGGAAAGAAAGGAGACCGACGGGCCGGGGTGTGCGTGGGGTGTGCGGGGCTTGAGGGACCGGCGCAACGCAAAATGGCGGCGGAGCGAGGCCGTCGTTAGGCGCGGCAGTCAGTGCATGCATGCGTGGACGCAGCAGAGCAGCAGAGGAGGAACGCGGGCGGGCTCGGGCGCGTCGCCGCTGGGACTGGAGCGAGAGCGCGCGGAAGGCGCGGCCGAGATGCGCGAGGAGGGCGCGGAGAGGGGAGGGCGCGGCGGCGCGGCGGCAGCAGACGTGCTCGAGCAGGAGGAGTACCTGCAGCTGTTCGAGCGCCTGGCGCAGCGAGACCCGAGCGGCGTGTTCCGGCCGCAACTCGAGGCCATCCTCGTGGAGGAAAGCACGGATGCGCACTATGGCGTCTACGTGGACGCCAAGACACTCCTGGACGACGACTACCTGCTAGGACACCTCGTGCTCAGGTACCCAGAGACCATGCTCAACCTGCTGAGCCGCGCGCTGGTCACTGAGCAAGAGAGGCTCGTGGAACGGCCCGCCTACGCGAACAGACAGGTCTCCGTGAAACCGAACCTGAACGCAAGGGTGCGGTGGCTGCCCGGCGCCAACCGCAAGCCCAACATCAGCTCCATCCGCTCCATCGACGTCAACGCCTTTGTGCAGGTCAGCGGCACCGTGACGCGATCCGGGAGCATCAAGGTCCTCGAGGCCGTGCGCGTCTTTGAGTGCAACAACGAACGCTGCGCTGGCCTGGTCCGCGTCTTTGCCAGCAAGTACGAGGTCGGGAGCATCATCGAAAAACCCACCGGCCCCTGCCCTACCTGCCGCAAGTCCAGCTCCTACACGGAGCTCAAGGAGCGCGCCATCTGCCACGATTATCAGGAACTCAAAGTCCAAGAGCAAGTGCAAAAGCTTGGCATGGGGTCCATCCCGCGCTCCATCACCGTCTTGGCCCTCCACGACCTCGTTGACAAGTGCAAGGCGGGCGACGACGTCGTGATCACCGGTGTTCCCATTAATCGCTGGAGCGCGACCTACGTCGAGGAACGCTGTAACCTCGAGACCGTCATCGATGCCAACTCTATCTCGGTTGTCAATGCCTCGAGTAACGGTGTCCTGCTCACGGAAGAAGTCGAGTCCAAGTTTCGGGGATTTTGGCGCAAGTGGGCGCGCAAACGCCGCCGCCCCATGCACGCTCGCGACCTCATCGTCGGCAGCATCTGCCCGCAGGTCTATGGCATGTTCACCGTCAAACTCGCCGTGGCCCTTTCGCTTGTCGGCTCACCGGCATTCGTTGATCGCGGCGGCACGCGTGTGCGCGGCGAGCCGCACCTCTTACTCGTCGGCGACCCAGGCACGGGCAAGAGCCAGTTTCTGCGGTACGCCGCCAAGCTTTCGCCGCGCTCCGTGCTCACCACAGGCACGGGCACCACGAGCGCTGGGCTCACCTGCTCGGCGGTTAAGGAGGGCCACGAGTTCATGCTCGAGGCAGGGGCCTTGGTTCTTGCCGACCGCGGAATCTGCTGCATCGACGAGTTCGGCTCCATCCGTCAGCACGATAGGGCCACAATTCACGAGGCCATGGAGCAGCAGACACTTAGCGTGGCCAAGGCTGGCCTCGTCTGCTCACTCAAGACGCGCACCACAATTATTGCCGCCACTAACCCCCGCGGCCGCTTCGACCCGCACGAGTCTCTTTCCACCAACACGGGCATCGCGCCGCCCCTTCTCTCACGCTTCGACATGGTCTTAGTTCTCCTCGATCGCGCCGACGAATCGTGGGACCAGACGGTCTCAGAATTTATTCTTCGCGCGCAGGCCGGGATCGGGCAGCAGAACATCGGGACAGCGTCCGCGGCGCTCGGGCCACAGATTGGCCGCAGCGGCGATGGCGGTGAGAGTAACGAGGAGAGCGATGGGTCGCAGGACAACGGCTTCAAGTCCAGAGCAAGCCAGAGCCCCAGAAAGGATGTGGGAGCCCAAAGCGTAGAACCTGGGTCTGGCCTCTGGAACGTAGACACCTTTCAGGCCTACCTGACGTACATAAAGCGGTTCACCCCGCAGCTCTCGCCCGAGGCAGGCCAGATTCTCACTGCGTATTACAAGGCGCAACGTCTTCGTGACGGAAACAAGGATGCTGGCCGTACAACGCTTCGTTTGCTCGAGGCTCTCATCCGCCTCGCCAAGGCGCATGCTCGCCTCATGGCCCGCAACTTTGTCGTCATCATGGATGCCGTCGTCTCTATTTCCATGATTGAGGAGTCCATGCGAACTCCATCGCCGCAGGATAGTTTGGGCGACATGAGCTTTTCGCATGCTCCCGAGGAGGAGATGCTCGAGCGAACACTTGGCATTCTGCACGAGCTTGACCTCGATGACCTCGAGCCCATTGCCCGTGCGCAGCACTCCACCTCGTATATGCTCGATCTCGACTATCCCTTTGACGTGGTCACTGCGGCAAATGCGGACGGCTCCGCTGGCGCCGAGGGACCTGGTTCCCAGGACCGCGCGCAAGAGGACGAAGACGACCCTCACAACGCATGGAACGTCGGTAGAGAAGACGAAGGGAACGACCAAGATGGCCACAGCAGTGACGACAACGATAATGACCACGATGACGATATTGTCGGAAAGTCTTCATGTCGCAAAGGTTTGCAAACGGGCGCCTCACCGCCCGCCTCACCTGCGAGCTCGTTGGAGGAATCTGCGGATGAAGAGGCTGAGAACCCTTTGGGGCTCCCAACCCAGTGTGGCACGAGTCGCCTAAAGCGCAAGCCTCCCGCGGCCGCCAACACTGCGCCTGCACAGCGTAAACGTCCTCGGCGCAAGGATAAGCGGAAACGGACAAAGCGTTCCCGATCAAGGACGAAGAGTGCGAGCATCGCTGCGGCAGAGGCATGCTCGGCCGATGTTGACAACGGCGAGGGCGGCGCCAAGAGTGGGGATGAAGCAGGCGCAAACGAAAGCCTTGAAGCCAAGTCCAGGAATCCGAAGGAGGAGGGTAGCGATGTGATTGCTGTGGACGGAGATTTGGGCGAAGGCGAAGGCGAAGGCGAAGGCGATAGCGCTGCTGGCGATTTCGACGAAGACGATGAGGAGAATGTCGAAGACGATGATGACGATATTCAACTTGACAAGGAGCTCGATGATCTGTTTGCGTGACTGACTGCCTGTTTGTCTGACTTTATGTTTATTTTCAAAAAAAGACTGTGTGTCTTTGTTGTAGCCTAAGTGTATGAAAAGAAGATAAAAACGAACACATATGGATGAATTAGGCCTATACTCTTGGAGTTTTTGTTTTGCCAAAGAGAGAATTATTAGAGAATGACAAGACTCGCACGATCCCCCGGTGATGTCGCCGGGGACGTCGAAGCCGAACTGCTTCTGCTGCGCGAGCTATCCGAGGCATATGGTGAGGCGGACCCCACAGAGACAGCCTTGGCAGATCGTAAGCTGGTACGAGGTGTTCCTGCGAGCATAGCCGTGTTATTTGAGCAATACTGGCTGGACGGATCATCCTCGTCGTCGGCGTCGCCCGCGTCAAAATCCGTAGAGCTTGACAGACCTGCACCTCGACGGGCGCAGGTATTGCTCTTAAACACGTGATCTCTCGTCTTGCCAAGGTAAAAGTGCCTCTGGACCCCCATGGCTAAGAGCAAAAAGACGCTTCCAGATAAAAAGTACTTCCACGCCGTGACCGAGGTGGACACGATGTTGTTGCAAAAGGTGTCATGAATCATGGCTGTGTAAATTGGATTGATGCGGTCGCAGCGAAAGAGCTCGACGGCTGACAGAACCAGGTCGGTTGCTACGGTGATCGTCTCATTCATGAGGGCGTCGTATGCGTCGACGCATGGCGCTGGGGTATCGCTCGGCAAAGAAGGCCACGTCCAGCTGTTAGCAAGCTCGCCAATCTCGTCAAGAATATCCAGCACGACTGTCTCGCCTTGGCACGTCTGGTAAAAACATAGGAAATACGCCAGACCGGGCGGATCACGATTGTTGTTTCCGCTAAGCGCACTGTTCGGGATGGGCTCACAAAGACCAGCCTCGGCTCCCACTCTTCGCGTTTCAAGCATCGGGCTTCCATCATCTTCGCTAATGAGGCGCTGAAAGGTAAAGTCCGGGTTTGGTCCACAGACGTCTGCCCCAACCGTTGACGCAGCATGCAACGCCGAAGCAATGAGAATCGAAAGGGCGATGAAGAAGAGACCGATTGTAAAGATGGTAAGACACGAGGTCTTCACGAGACAGCGTTTGCATCTTTTGGCTTGAGTGCCGCCCGGATTTAGATATTGCAGAGAGGTTGCACCAAAGAGAAAGAGTACCAAAAAGAACATGACGAGACCCCAGGTGAGAATGACTGTCGATGTGACGGTCTCGGCCGGTGCCTCCAAGACGCCGTCAATGAGCGCATCTGCTTGCGACAAGTAGCCAAGAGCCTGGACGATACCCGCATCTGCAGAGTCGAGGTAACCTGTGAGCGTGTTGACAGCAGCATTGATGGCGGTTCGTGCGTCAGGATTGTCGCTGGTTTCTTCGACGCAGATGGCCTGCGTATCGGTAATGTTGATCTCAATGCGTCCCATTTGGGCCTGTGCGTCCGCGAGGAGTGCGTCCCAGTCCTCTAAAAGCTCTTGAACAGTGACGAGGTTGTTCTTGGCACTCGAAATCCCGCCTTGTAGATCGCTGTCTACTACAAAGCAGCAAATCCATACAACGAGACTGCCCAGACAGAGAATACAAAAAGCAATGAAGCCTCGGAAGCGAAAGACCGCATCTTTGCGATACGCGAACTTGCAAAAGGGCTGGCAGCACAGTCCGATGAACCAAAGCATGAAAAACACGAAGATGACGATTGGCGCAACCGAGAGACCGATCCAGTAGTCCTTCCAGCTGTTGTCTTCCTCGGTTGGTGTGCTTGAGGTGGACGACTCTTCTTCGGAGGAAGCAGGTAATGTAATAACGTTGGTGGAGCGCATCCCGCCTTTGTGCTGGCCCAGGATGTTGAATGCGGGCACGTATGCTGGCGGCGTAAAGTTCGCCTCATTGAGCGAAATCGTCAGCGCCTCCCCTGCATGCGCTGCTGTAGCCACCAGCATGGCCAGCGTCATGGCTCCTTGCAGCAAACCCATCGTCCCGCTCCGTTCGGGCCGAATTCGGCGTGAGCTGCGCGCCTTGTTCGTTCCGTGTCTAGAGTCTCCCTCGTGAAGCCCACGACGTGTTCAGGTTCCTCGTCACATTAAATTTGTCGTGCTTGCGCTCACATTGCACCCCATTGCACTGTATAGTGTTTCATTTCATTGCAATCAATTGCCTTGTGTTGTGTTGGCCGCCAAGGTCGGGGTTCGGTCCGGGACGCAATGTCCCCGAATTAGCAAAGGGCCACCGGGCGGACATTTATCTTTTCTTTTTCTTTCGGCATTTATTTTTTTTTCCTTTCGTTTTGTTAGATTTATAGGTCTCACTCACAGACCGACAAGCAGGTATATGTACATAGGTGAGTGGATGGATAAATGCACGTCTAACCAACTGACCGACTGACTGACTGCCAGTGACTGACTGCCAGTGACTGACTGACTGACTCACCGGATATGAATAGCGAAGGAATCAAGTAAATTACACACTCCCTGGGCGGAGGATCCTGGAAGCATGCGGCGTTCGCAAGGTCGCCGAGAATGTCTCCATAAACGTGAGCGCCCCTTTTCCCCAATGACCACCTCCCGAAAAAGAAGAAAGCGTGGACGGCAATGAATTTTATTTGTATGTTTTTTTTGGTTTGGGAGTGACATGAACGAAGGCCGAGGGCCAGCAAGAGACGAGCATCAAGACCCAAGCCTCGATTAGGCTATTGGAGCCTGCATCCAATCACACGCCTGTGCACGAACAACAGCAGGCCCTTTGCCAGCAGGACTCGCGGTGCCCGACCGTGGGTAAGCATATAAGGTGGCCATGAATCGAAGCGCTGTGGATATAATTGACCTGCCCGGGAAAAAATCCATCATTGGCGAAAGAGCGAAAGCCATCTTGGAATTCTTTTTTTCAGCGAGGGAAGAGACAAAGAAAATTGTATCCTTAACGGAGATCGTTCGCCTTCATCTCGTCCAAATTCTGCTGGAAGAGCATACTCGCGCCACAGCGAAGGATACGCAGACCATCGAGGATATCGTCACGCGCGTCGGGCGTGTCGAGCTCGATGAAAACGGAAGAGTAACCGATCTTCTTTGCGTGCGGAGACATGTGGATGCAGAGCGTCCGCGCAGCGCGCGACTTATCGTCCAGATCCTGATTGTCTTCATGGTCTACGCCGCCACTGTTGGCGTTGTCGTCGTCAGAGGCATTATCAGAGGCGTTATCGTTTTCGTCTCCACTACCGTTGTCGGAGGCACGGTCGTCGACACGCATTTCGCCAAAGGTGAGAGACTCGTCGTCTTCGCCTGCATAGATGCGATGAATGTAGCGGAGCTCGACGCGTGAGTAACCCGGCTTGAGCACGCTCCCGCGAGATTCGGGCTGCCAAATGAGGTTTTCGAAGTGACGGTCAAGGAAAAAGACAACGCGGCGCGCAAACGAGCCATCCTGCTCATGCTTGATCGCAAGAACACCGAGACGGAAAGCAGACTTGACGGTCTCGCAGAGATCGTAGCTCTTGCGGAAAGTCTTGTCCTTGAGGACGCTGTATGCGCGGCTGATCTCGGCAAATGCCTTGGTATCTACGTCCGGGTTCTTGTCGGGATGATAGTTCTTTGCCAGAACGTAGTACGTCTTACGAATCTGCGCCGCCTTGGCATCAGGCGGTACGCCAAGGATGTCGTAATAGGTCTTGGGGAGCTCTCGCGGCTGCTCAGACATGTCCATGCCAACTTGAGACGTTCGACGGCTCTCCGTACGGCGCAGACGATTCATGGACTTGAGACCGAAGCGGCGCGATTCCGCAGCGCAGAGAATGTTATTGTTGATGGCCGCATGCCAATGACGGGCCTCCTCCTCGGACTCGGTTGTCATGCGCAACTTGCGTTCCAGCGGCGAGGCCGGAACAACGTAAATGTAAAAGAGGCAGGGCTTGCCCGCGTCGAGCTTTTTGGGATCCTGCGTGTAGACTGTGCAGCTGGCGTCGTCGAGCTTCATGATGCGTTTTACCCTTGGGCTTTCCGGTCTGGCGCTGTAGCTGAGCAAGTTGCCGTCGAGCATGAACCAGCGCATTCTCGGCACGGAAAACAGTTTTCCCGTCGAGGAGAGCTTGCGAAGGTACCCGGCGAGACGCATCATAACATACTTGGGCTCCAAGTGCTTCATCTCCTCGTCTTCTGGGTGTTCCACATCGGTTGCCTCCTTGGCGACCTCCGGGTCAATCTCACCGTCGCCCACGGGAACCTGCGAAGGTCGACGCAGGGTGCGCATCGAAAACCCGGTTTGCAGCGTTGCCTTTGGTGGCGGGAGGAGCAGCAAGAGATCGTCCATGAGCTCGTCTTCGTCGACGGGAAAGAGGCCGCCAGCGGTCATGGGCACCCTTGCCTTGCTCGCTGCTGCCTTTGAGGCGGCCTCATCGCTTTCCTCGGCACTGGGCGAGGATAGAATCTGGTCCTCGACACCGCCAATGTTGAGACCCGAGGTGATGGTAGTTCCTGCATCATCTTCATCGTCGTCATCGTCGGACTCATCTGCGTGTTCGCCGGCGAGGTCGTCGTCGTCGTCGTCGTTGACAGCGTCTTGACCAGTAGTCTCGTTGCCGTTTTCGTCTGCGAGCTGCACTGTGGATGAAGCCATGGACATGCGACGCTGCTCTGCGCCTACGAGGGCCTCGGAGGCCTTGCGCGGGCGACGTTCTTCGGCCGATTCGGCCTCGAGGTCCACGGGGGCGGCTCTTCTATCAAGTACGGGCCCGTCAAGTGGCGGCGGCGGCGGCGACGGCGGCGGGGGGGGTGGCCCGGGAGGCAGCTCTCGCGACGAGGCGGAGGAGAGTGCGCTGCTTTCGTGCGGCGTTCTTGCGCTCGTGCTCGCGTACGTCGCGGGCGAGGGCGCCGGCGTCCTCGCCGCCTCCGTCGTCGCCGTTCTCGCCTCGTCCGCGGTCCATGCGTCTTGTTGCAGCGCCGCCTGCAGACGCTGGCACTCCTCGAGATCCTTGCGCGCGGACTCGAGGGCCGCGCGGCTCTCGCGCAGCAGCTGCCGCACCTCCTCCATGGTCGCGCGTGAGGAATTGGATTTGCTCTGGTTTGGCCTCTCTCTCTCTCTCTCTCTTATCAGGCCTCCTCCATCATTACTACCGCCGTACGTAGTAACACAGAAGGAGGAAAAGGAGGAGAAGGTGTGAAGCAGAAGGAGGAGAAGGGGGGGTGTGCACGCAACGAGTGCGCTCTCGTATGATCACGGAGTGCAGCAAGGAGGCCGAACTCTCTTCCACGTGGCGGCGAACTGTAAAGGGACGAATTCGAGACTCGTGACAGGGACAGAGCGCAAGAACGAGAAGCCATGGGCGCCACGGAAGAGGGCGAGGAAGGACCGATGCTTAAGGACCACAGAAAAGGTATGTGGGCGACGCGCGCATTGCGAGGAGGAACACCCTTAAACTACACGTAGCCTATGCACGAAGTTTTGCTTTGCATTTCTGCAACGCAAGGGTTCGGTCGCTGTGTGTGGAAAACAACAAGAGAAAGATTACGAAGAAGAGAAAAGGAGATGAAACGTGTAAAACAAGGAGAAGCAGAGCTCGAGACGTGTGGCATGGCAGAACCAAGCATGAAATCACATCGATACGCAGCCTTTACTTATTTATAAAAAGAGAGAAAATCAGAGGTTGGAAAACTTGGGCTTGGGTCCGTCCTTCTTCAGAGCGGCCGTGGCAGCCATGAGGACTTCGCGCGTCTGAATTGCCGCTGCATTCCAGGTCGCGACGCGCTCGAGCGAGTCCGCCACGGTGTGCTCACGGCTAAAGTTGAGGTTATCCTTGGTGCCGGCGACGGCAATCGGGGACTTGGAGGCGATGAGCTCGGCAAGCGCCTTGCCCTCCTGGTACAAGTTCTCCGTGCTGGAGTAGACGTTGCTGACAAAGCCCGCGCGGAATGCCTCTTGAGCACCCATGCGGCGGCCCGTGTAAGCGAGCTCACGGGCAAGACTATTGTTGCCAATCGTGTGGTGGAGACGCTGGAGCGTGCCGACGTCGGCGGCAATGCCAACATTGACCTCCTGAATGCAAAAGTAAGCTTCTTCGCTACAGAGACGAATGTCGCAGGCCGTGAGCAGGTCAATTGCGCCGCCAATAGCCGCGCTGTGCACGCAGGCAATGACAGGCTGAGGGCA
The DNA here is from genome assembly GCA_000818945.1 of Schizochytrium sp. CCTCC M209059. Taxonomy (NCBI): domain Eukaryota; class Bigyra; order Thraustochytrida; family Thraustochytriidae; genus Schizochytrium; species Schizochytrium sp. CCTCC M209059. The sequence continues at coordinate 1,620,968 of KN805370.1, forward strand.
CCGCTCCATGGCAGTAAAGGTTTCCTGCATCGGCAGCACCTCGCGACGGGTACGGAAGAACCTGTGGGCAGGCTCGACCTTTTCGGTAACCTTGGGGTCGCCGCCGAGGACACTGGGTTCCTTGATGTCGAGGCCGACGCTGAAGAAGCGTCCCTGGCCCTTGACAAGAATAGCCCTGCACTCGCCATCGTTGGCGAGTGTCTGGAAGACCTCGCGGTACTCTTTCCAGAAGGCGGCATTCATGGCGTTGCCGACCTTGGGCCTGGCGAGCTCAACGGTCACGACATGGCCCTCGCGATGCACCTGGACCGCCGTGAGTTTCAAGTCCTCCACGCGCGTCATCTTCTCTCGCTGCTCCTCCGGCCTGCCTGCCTGCCTGCCTGCCTGTGCGCGTGCGTGCGTGCGTGCGTGCGTGCTTGCGTGCGTGCGTGCGTGCGTACTTGCGTGCGTGCGTGTACGTGCGAGCGATCGTCAGGCTTGGCGTTCTGCTCGCCGGACTTGGACTCAACCTGCCTCGAGTCCGACAGCCTGAGCGCGCGCTAGGAGGCGCTAGGCTTTACCTACGCGCCCCGGAGGATCGGAAAGTCCAAAGCAGAAGCCAGGTTTTGCAATAGGCCTAGTACGTACTACCTAGTATGGATAGCTCGCCGATTGAAAGAGATCTTGTGGCTGGAGGGGGACAAGGACAAGGACCAGGAGGAAAACGAGGTCGGGGGCCAGGGCGATGCCGGTGCGCAGAACTTGAAGGAAAATGGACTGGAATTGGGCGGGGGACAGGACGCGGAGGATGAATGAAGACCAAGGCGGAGCGGGGACCCGCTTGAGTTGATTCGTGACGTGAAGAAGACGAGTGAGCGCAAGCCGCATATGGCGACACAGAGCTGTCGGACGCTGACGACGATCGAGCGGGTCTGGTATGCGGCCCAAAGTGAGTCTTCACAGTCAGGCCTGAAATCCCTCCCCGGTGGTCGATCGGGGAGCACATTGGTGCATGGCGAGCTGTCGACAGGATGTCTGCTCCCATCTCTCATCTTTTCCTACTCTACGGTCGTTTTGTTTTTTTCCTCTTGACCTTTGTCTTTGGCTTCGTCTTGATCGTCATCGTCGTCAAAATGGGACGCAAACAAGGCGTCGTCTCGAGCATCGCGCAGACCGCCGACCTCGTCCTCGCCGTCAGCTGCGACGTCAGATCCTTTTGCGCGTAGAGCAAAGAGGACGGCGCACTTGTCTTGGAGATGAAGACGCTCAATTATCGCCTGCCTGACTTATTGGTCCTGCAGGGCGAGGTGGCCGTCATGGGGACTGGGCCCGTTTCCTCTTGAAAATGCTAGACGCCAAGGTTATGCACCCTCTTGAAGGTCACACTATAGCGCCATTATCATCGAGAACAACGAAATCGACGGGCTGGCAACAAAATCGTGAGGGTCTACGCCGTACCTTCCTTGGAACTCGTTCACGTGCTTGAAGGACCCACCAGCGTGATGTCGTCCCCAAATATAAACACAAGGTAGTATCCAGCCAATATGTACACTACCACTTGTTCGGTGAGCCTTGCAACATGCCGAGTAGCCGCTGCCCGCGGTCTGACCAGCTACTCAAAGTTTGCCTACGGCAATCATCCGTGATGACCTTTTCTCTTTTCATTCACTAGCACCGATAGGCCTATCTGGGTCAATAGCATTGCTTTTCCCCCTCGAGCTGTGATCGTGGCTCGTAGCGCGCCTCACGCGCGAGTATCCAGGAGATACGTTTTGTCCCATGCCAATGCCAAACTTGCTTGTGGTGGCCACATCTTGGCGTATAGAACTTGACAAACCTGCGCGACGCATTCGTTCGCGATCACGGAAGCGTTGCCGCGCTTGTGCGGGCCATCTTTTGCTCCGTCGCTACGTACGAGTCACCTAACGCGAGCGCGCACCTTTGCCAAGATTATCGGCAATCCTCGTCAAAATCGTGGACTTCAGAGTCAGTCAACAATACATTTCCCTCGACGTAAAGCATTGCAACGTCGACGACTACCGCGTGGCACGTTCATCTTGTTGCCAGGTCCACTGCGGTCGAAGCATTTGTCGTGCCGTCCAAGTTGCCCTTGCCAAAATGTACAGAGATATCGCGGCGTGGGCTTTTGGATGGTGGCTCAAGGCTGCTTGCTTGATGTGGGTTGGCATCGACGGGCATCGTAAAGAACGGTGAGAAAATGTATGGCCAGCAAACAGATTCGGACACGCCGCGTAGCAGGAGGGGACGCGCGAGAAAAGGCGTCGCAAGGGATAGACGATGTCGGAGGCGCAGCAGAGCAGCGGCGAGAAGCGGGCCGCCGAAGTGCCGGCCGAAAACCTCCGCGAAGCCGGGGCTCAGGAGGACGAGGATGACCCGCTTGCAGGAATGCCGCGCGGCGAGGTGCGGCCTGACGAAGACGAGGCCGGCGGGCCAGAGGAAGGCAGGTCGAAGCTGTGCATTTTGAATGCAGGCGAGCGCGTCATGAACAAGAAGATCAAGCTCGCGCTCGTTCGCAACAACATCAAGTTTCACAAGACCGAAAAGTCGACCAGGATGGCCACTGCCATCGTGTACTTTGATACCAAGGAGGACATGGAAGCCGCAAGAGAGGCTCTACCCAAGATCAACAACAAGGCAGGTGAGCCATTCAAGGTAGGCGACTACATTCGTGGGTCCACCAAGCTCGAAGACTTTCAAAACGGCGGCGATGGGCGCGGCGGCAAGCGCAAAAAGGCCCGTCACAATAAGGGAGAAGTCGACGAGGCTAACGCCCAACCCGAAAAGGAAAAGACTGCCGCCTCATCGACGATTCCATGGTCTTCGATCCCTTACGAGGAACAGCTTGTCAAGAAGCAGTTCTGGGCGAGCATGCTCCTTCGCCGCATTCTCCGCAGACTCATCAAGGCCGAATCCAAGGGGTCCGCCGAGCCCATGGAATGGACTTCACAGGTCCGCGAGCAATTCAACTGTCGGTCCAAGGACGCGACCGGTCCGCAGGTCGGCGATGATGCATTGAAGACTCGCGTCGGCTTTGTTCCGGGCGCACCGTGCACCTTGGACAAGATCATCGCTTCCCCGGATCAAACCGGATACCGCAACAAGTGCACCTTTACGATCGGCAAGGACGCCGAGGACAAAGTTGCCGTTGGCTTTCGCGTCTCCTCTTTCAAGCAGGGCTCCGTCCGCGTAGGCCGTCTCGATGACTGCATCCATGTGCCAGCGGCTGCCCGCACCTTTGCCGAGCGTCTCGAGGCCGTCGTGGCTGCTTCGCCGCTGCCGGTCTTTGACCTCGAGGAAAAGACTGGCTTTTGGCAAACCTGCACTGTGCGTTACTTTGCCTCTACCAAGTCTCTTTTGGCTTGCCTCGTGGTCTCTGTACGCACCGTCGCCGACGCCGAGCTCATTGACGCCGAGCTCAAGCGCGCGACCGACGAACTCGTAGCCGCCGGACCGTATGACGACGCTCCTCTCAAGTCAGTCTCCGTCATCAAGCTGGAGAGCGGCCAGAACGCGGGACCCAACGACAAGCCCATTTTGCTCCATGGACAACCTACAATCATTGACCGCGTCGATGGCCTCGACTTCGAGGTCTCGGCCACCGCCTTTTTCCAAGTCAACTCGGGTGGTGCCGAAGTTCTATTTGACAAGATTCGCGAATGGGCGCAAAACCCTCCGTCTGCGAATGCCGCCAAGGCTGTCGAAAACAACGCCACCGAGGATGCGAAGGAGGAGAAGGCGGCAGAGCCCAAGGCCAAGGCCGACGAGAGTCAAGTGTCCGGTGGGGATCCGCAGGGTCCCGTGGTCTTTGACGTTTGCTGCGGTACCGGAACGATCGGTCTTTGCATGGCGCGTGCGGCCAAACATGTCGTCGGCGTTGACATGGTGGAAGATGGTATCAAGGACGCGCGTCACAACGCCAAGCTCAACAAGATCTCCAACACCACTTTTGTTGCCTCAAAGATCGAAGACGTGGTGACCGACCTGCTTCGCGGCCAAGACAGCAATCGATCGGGCAGCAAGCCGCGCCCTGCCGATTACGTGCCCCCGGAGGGTCTCGAGGAAGCTCGTCAACACATTGTCGATGCTGGCGAAGCCGGACTTGTCGCCATCGTCGACCCGCCGCGCGCCGGCTTGCACAAGCGCGTCATTCGTGAGCTTCGCGTCTGCAACCACATCACCAACCTCATTTACGTGTCGTGCGACGCCAACCTCGCTCTTGATAACTTTGTTGACCTTTGCCGTCGCGAGCACGGGCAGCGCCCGGGAAAGCCTTTTCGTCCCGTGCGTGCCATTCCCGTCGACCTCTTTCCCCACACCGACCACTGCGAGCTCATTATTCAGTTTGAAAAAATCACGGATGGTCTGACTGACAAGGAGCAAAAGGCCGCACAGCGAGCGGCTTCTTCGGTCTCGACTGGAGACGACAAGGAGAAGCCGGGTGCAGATGTCTCGATGGAGGATACTTCCGCTGTCCCCGATGCAAAGCCCGTCGCACAAGACGCCGCCAAGCCGAACGCCGACGCTGACGCCCCTACGAATGCATAGATTTTGGTCAACATTGATCGCCTCTCCTTTTTTCTTTGTCTTCTTCTTCTTCTTCTTCTTCTTTTTTCTGAATGCCAATGTTCTCAATTCTCTGATCATTACTTTTATGCATGTCCTTTATCGGGTCTAATTTCCGCCAGCACCTACGTAGACGTGGAAGTCATCCTGAACAGCCTCAAAGTCGATAGCCTCGACATCGAGAAGCGCAGATCTGCTCTGGAGTTCGCGGAGCCCGAGCAAGTGTCCGTGCTTGGCCTGGGAACCTTGCTGACATGCCGAAAGGACAGCACCAAGCTGACTTGAAAGACGTGGCTGCTCAGACCTCTTCGCGTTGGCCCGATCAGGAACGACCGATATTTTGCACATCATGCTCGGTGCAGAGGTTTCGAGACGCCCGAGATCGCTCGGATCTTGCCACCATTCCAGTTCCTGGAGATACATGCGAACGAGCCCGGGTTTGGACGCATAGAACTCGAGCGAATCTGGATCGTGAAGAGCAACGATGTGAGAACGTAATCCAGACGAACCCTCGCCTGTAGGGTCAATGCCAGAATCAACGAGCCTGGCGCAGCGCCAAAGTTTGCCGGGCGCCGACGGCGGCAGCGAGAGCCGGAAGGAGGTATCTACAGACACACGGATACCGGCGTCGCACTGAGCGCGTGTAAACACGGTGGTGCAGGTCGGTGCGTCGTCTGTATCATCGTTCCTCTGCTCGCACGCGCTGCAGCTGGTATTTGTATCGATAGCGGTGCCGAGGCAAGCACCAATAATTGTAGCAAAGGCTCCAAGAAAAGCACGCTCGCGCTCGCGCTGCCATGCAAAGACATCAAAAAGCTCGGGTCCGCGCGTTCCGCGACGCGTATGGCAGGTCTCTTTCGATCCCCAATCTACTGCGCCAAGAACGACACGAGTGCCCTTGTCGACAAGAAAGACATTTTGGGGCCCGAGCGGGCTGCGAATCGTAAAGGTACTTTGCTCCAGCAAGTCGCATAAGGCGGCCAACGTTTGGGCAAGGATGGCTGCCAAAAGAGGCTGCGACTCTTTCATGGGTCCGATGCGATCCAGCAAACTGGCCAGACTTTGACACCCGGGAATGTGCTCGTAGTAAATCTCGGAAGACCGCGAGTAGCCCATCCAGTCCGGAAAGTACGAGGACAACATGAGTTCACGATGCGCTGCATGACAGTTTAAAGCAAAGGCAATGTCGTCATCGCTTGCTTCGGTACTGCCGCGAAGCGCGACCACCTCAATGAGAGCGCCACTGCTTGTGCTCGCAAGGGACACCTCGAGCGAGTTGTTCTGTGCATGTCTGAGTTTGTCTGAAAGCTTGAGCGGTGATGTGCGTCGTCTTCCTCGCGCGTCAACGCGAAGCGGCGGCCCGCGCACGCGATAGGTGGCACACCGCTGCTCAATATCTCGACATCGTGTTTGCTGAAAGGCAAATGGCGTGGGATCGCATCGCTGTCCATTTCGGCGAGGGGATGTGGCCTGAAGAACAAAGTCGCTATGCTGAGCTTGCGCGAGTGCTTGCACGGGCTCTTGCAAGCTGTCGAGGTCTTTATGTAAAACGATGGCCATTTCGATCATTTGTCGTGTTTGTGTGGCATCAGGGGCCCAATCTTCGACAACGCGACCGAGCGCGGCAATTTGTTGTTTTGCTGTTGTGAGTGCACGCCGTGCTTCGAGGACGGGATCGCCTTCAAGCTGGTCAGCAAAGTCCTGACGCAAAAAGCGACAGACATCCTCAAATGTTATATCCTCGCCATTGGATCCAAAAGGCCGCGTGCGCGCCCAGACAGAATTGCACCATGCTTTTGCGTTGTTCGGGTCCACCTTTTTGGTCCAGGACTCTGATGTACTCGCGCGCCGCTGCTGCTTATATTGCGCGTGCCGCGAAGCAGTGCGAATGGTCAAATCCTCGTTAGAATCATCATCATCGTCATTGTCGTCGCCGAAAGGATCGTCGTGGGCGTCAAGCAGGCCCGTGGCCACGAGTCGTCGTGTGAAGGCGTCCCATTCTTCACGACACGTGATGCGTCCGGGTAGGCTCAAGCACGACGCCTCAAAGGCCTCCTGTAGCGTATCCATCCTCAACAAGGGAAGGGGGGGGGTCCGCAGGGTTGCCGCCGTCGTTGTCACGCCAGCGCGTTTATGTCCTCGAAGAACGCGGAAACGACCTGCTTTCGCTCATGCTTTACGCTTCGGGCTTCATGCTTCATCCATGCTTGAGGCTTGACGGTGAGTCCGTTACGAGGGACATATAGATTATGTCCCCGAAGACGGAGCTAGCTATCTAGCTCCCTGTCACTCGAACAGGATTGTTCTTCTTCTGATCATGGTGAGGAGGAAGAGTACAAAAAAAAATAATAGGTCTGGTTTTTCTTATTCATCGACAATTGGCAAGGTGACGGAGAGCTGCGACTTTTCAGCATCCCATTTTGCGCTCCCCTTGTCGTGGTCGACAGCGTAGGGCAAATAGGTTGCAAGACGGAAATCTGGCGAGGAAAGTACGAGCGACTGACGCTGAACGTCCAAGTCCAGGTCTTTCATTTGCTGGTTTGGGAGCTTGATCTTGATGACAATCTCGGCGCAGGAATTGGAGCTTGGATCGATATCATCCATGCCAAAAAAGACAGTCTCCGCGCCTACGCACTGCTTGTAGACAATATCGTACTCTGGCTGCGCCCTTCCATCCTGTGGTGCTTTAAGTGCGGCCACGTGCGCGGTATCGACTTCTTCGTGCGCCCAAATTTCGTCAGTCTCTCGCGCGGCCTCGCTATCGTTGTCGTCGCTACCACCACTATGTTTTCGCTCTTCGTCGGCGAGGGTCACGACTTTGGTGGGCTTTGCGACGAGTCCTGCGGCCTTGTCACCGCCAGAGGTCCCTCGCGCCTTCTCTTCGAGATCAGCTTTGGCAAAGAGCTCGTTGAGCGCGCCAAAGTCTGCCATGGGGTGAGCTGACGCCATCGTCGGCCTTTGCCGTACGACCCTTGGTAATGATCTGGTCAATCTGCTTTTTGGTACCGATTCTCGTCGTTCTGGCTCTGCCAAGCAGAACACCCTCTCGTCCTGGTCCTGGTCCTGGTCCTGGTCCTGGTCGTGTTTGAGTCAGGTATTACGGCGCAGCCTGCGTACAAAGCTGTGCAGTGCAACCTCCTCGCGTGGCACTCCGTCCCACGCACTTTATCTGCAAAAGCTAGCTACGGAGTCACGTCGGCGCGTGCGAGCCAGCCACCTTTGGTCGGTTGTTCGTCTGCACTGTCGAACCTCTACCTCAAACTCTTTCTCCAACACTGCCTGTCTGATGAGCGCGGAGCTCGCCAAAGTCTCGTCAACGTCTCGTTTCGGACCCAGCCTCCCGCCTTAACAACCCTGTCTTCTCTCCGCGCGTCTAACCCCTACTTTAAGGCGGCGCTGTGTTTCTACTTTATTCATGTATCCAGAATATCCTTTACTTTGCAAGTTCAAGGCAAGAACTTCGAGAATACTGCCGGCCTCATTTTTTTTATTTTTCTCTCCTGCGGCGACTCGGCGCGAGCTCGGAGCCTAAGCGCGAGCGCGACTGCGAGTCCGAGTCGCATCGCGGGCGCGCCTTCGGGGCGAGGCGGGGCGGGGCGCGGCGCGCGGTGGCCGCGTGCGCAGCTGCAGGCGCCCGAGCCGCCAGCCGGCGGGGCGGACGGAGCGGAGCGGAGAGGAGAGGGCGGGCGAC
>KN805370.1:1629325-1668872 GCA_000818945.1 Schizochytrium sp. CCTCC M209059
CGGCGCAGCGCAGCGGCCGTGCAGGAAGCGCAACGCGGCGCGGCGCGGCGCGGCGCGGCGCGGGCGGGCGGTTTTGAACCCTCTGACGTTCGTCCATCCATCCACGCATCCATCCATCCATCCATCCGTCCATCCATCCGTCCATCCATCTTTCCGCGCCTCCCTCCGTGTATCCTCCCTCTCGACCTGCCCGCGTTCACGCCGCGCAAGCCGAGTCCGCGCGCCCGGCGGCGCGTTCTCAGCCCGGCGCCCTTTCGGCGGCGCGGCGATGAGGGCGCAGAGCGGCGGCGCGCAGAGCCGCGAGGCGGCGGCGCAGCTGCAGCAGCAGCACGCGGTGGCGGCGTGGCACAGCCAGGGGTACGCGAGCATGGCGCCGCCGCGGGTGCACCGCGAGGGCCCCGGGCCGGCGGTGGTCAAGATGGAGGAGCAGGCGGCGCTGGACAAGGCGCTCTCCCAGCGGCAGAAGAACCGCGAGGCCGTGCGGAATTGCAGGAAACGCAAAAAGGAGCACGCCATGCAGCTCAAGGAGCGCATCGACGAGCTCGTGGAGGAAAACGCCAAACTCAGACTCGAGCTCCAGCTCGGAACCGAGGGGGCCAAGGGCGGCAGCGCCAAGACGACGCCCTTTGCGCGCGCAGATGTCCTCATGTCCGGGGCCGCGTCGTCGTCGCAAGGATCGCCGTACCATCATGGCGGCCCTGGCGGGGCCCCCGCCGGCGTGGGGCTCGGCGAGGAGCAGGAACTCATTGCAGAAATGCAAGTGCTCGCGCGCAAGGCGCAAGAGGAGCTAGGCGGAAACCCCTACGCTGCAGCGAACAAGAGCCGTCGCACAGGGACGCCAAAGTCCGAGTCCGAGGCGGCGCTGCGGCGCAAGGTGCAAGTGTACATGGAACGGCATCAGGACCACGGCCGGGACCGGCAAAAGGCGATCGGCTTCATTCTGGGACGTCTACAGCGGCTCGTGGAACCGGAGGTGCTCACGAAACAGTACCTGCAAATGATGACTTCAGAGGCGGCGCAAACCTCCGAGGAAGACCGCTTGACGAAGAGCCTCATGGCGGAGCTCCAGCTCACGCCAGAGCAACAGCATGAATTCAATAAACGGACTCGATATGCGAAGCGGCTACGCACCGAGCTTGACTGCGCCTTTGAAAAGATGGAAAGCATCGTCAAGCGCTGTCGGCGCAATAAAAAAGTGGGAGACTCCCTGAATGAACTGACGACGATCCTCAAACCCGAGCAATTCGCCCGCTTCGTGGTCTGGGTGCACAGCAACCCTGCCTGCAAAGACATTCTCGACGAGCTCTGGGGAAAGCTGCTCACCAAGTGCGATTTGCAAATTAACGAGGAAATCATGGGCACGCCCGCTGCGGTTGACCAAATCAAACGTTTCCAGGAGAACAGCGCGGCCTTGGCCATCCACTTGTTCTCCATCGCTGGGTCACGCGCCCGCGAGAAGATTGCCAGGCTTTGCGTTCATCCCGAGGTCGTCTTGGTAGATGCCAATAACAACGTCGACAAACGTGGCGTGCGCGAGGTGACGCGCTACATGGCGTACGTGACCAAGACATTCGACACGCAATCTTGCGAAAAGACGAAAGCGCTCCGTGCTTTTGATGTCGAAGAACGATCGATCGTATCAGATCAGCAGGACGACAAGGTCACTGGAACCTGGCGGCTCTCCGGTGTCTATATTGGTCGTCTGCGCCCACGACGCAACAATCGAACCTCGGGCCCGCTCAGTGAATCACCTGCGACACCCTTTGGCTTTGGCAGCGCAAATGCCATTAATGTGCCGGCCAATGGTTTTTCGCTGCCGAGCTCGGTCATGGGGGCTCCGCGTACGGGGGCCCAGACGGCCGAAATCTCCAGCGCCCGGGGTCTTGGGGCCGTCGAGTCCAACGGCGCGCCCTCCTCACAAGCTTCGAGCTCGCTGCCTTTCCCCAATCCGTCTCCGCGTCACAGCTCGCTCTCCGTCGCGTCAGCTTCGTCAACGCCAAGTGGTGCTCCTGAACCTCTTTTGACCAAGGAAGAGCAGAAGCAGCGCACTGTGTCCTTTAATGTGATTGTCGAGTTTAGCTTTGCGGACCCGACCAAGCCGGAACTTATTACAGAAATGATCATCAGCTGGGACGCGATGAGCCTTGTGGGCCAGCTCGGTCTGCTTCAGTCCCCCACCAAAGGTGTCCTTCCACCTCCGAACCTGGCGACTTCACCCGTGGGGGATGAGGCCGCCCCCACCGAGGGCCCGGGATCCGCCAAAAATCAAGCTCGGACCGAGGGTCCGGGCGCGCTGGGCCCGATTGCCACCTCGGAAACGGGGCCTTCGGGCTCCGGCAAGGAGATTTCGGGTTTTGCGGAGAGAAATGGTGCCGTGGCAGCAAGCGACGCACACGCCGAATTGGATCCTGCCGGAGGAACGGCGGAAGACTCGGAGACGGCGGCGAACGGGGTCGATCGCGTGGAGCTCAGCGCAAGTGACGCCGAAGAGGCGCGCGCATCGGCTCTTCGGAGGCGAAACGCGGCCAACCTTGCAAAGCTGTTCCAGTGCGAGCTTGCCTCGGAGCGCGAGCGCCTCGCGGAGGAGATTCTTGACTCCAAGTGCGTTTTTGACGATATTCATATGGGTGTCAAGTACAAGGGCATTCCCGCTTGCCTCACGTATATGCGGCGTTTGCGGCGAGCTTTTCCTAAATTTGGCATTGAGGCGACGGTCATAAGGGAGGACGTCGCTTTTCCTCCTCGTTCGAGTCTAACTCCGCGCTATCGTGCAAGTAGTGCCAGCAGTGATGCGTCCACGACGTCGTCGCGGTCTTCGTCCGTTGCTCTAAACGACAAAGTGCTCGAGGTGCGATGGGATATTAACGGGTTTTATGGTGGGGCCCTTGTCGATACACAGCAGCCCTGCAAGTTCGCAGGCCGTGTCTTTGTGTCTACAAACGCGAACTCGTCCCGCATCTCTCATGCCAAGCTCGACATTGTGGCCCAAGATCTCATGTTTCAGCTAGGCGTTCTCCAGAAGCCCATGTAAACTCTTTCTTTTCTTTTGTGTATTCACGCAGTCTTCGTTTATATTTTCTAGGGGGTGGTGTTGCGAGACAAGCCTGCGCCCCACCCACTGGGCCCAGTTCCGCTGCAACGGCTTCTATCCGTTGAAAAAAAAAGAAAGAATTAAAATAAGGGCGATGCTGGCTTTGACTCACTGTCAGACTTCAAATTGAAGTTGAACTTACATCCTATGGTCCTATGGGGTGATATTTACTTGCCACTAAAAGGCGAAAAAAGGGTGAAGCTTGAGCGTCAGACGCGTCTCGATCGGGGTACTTTTGGTATATATGTCGTCCATGCATTCAATCTTTCATTCATTCATCCATCCATCTGTCCAGCCATCCGTCCATCCGTCCGTCCGTCCGTTCGTCCGTCCGTCTGTCGTTCGCGCATAGAGGTGCTGGATGTGACCTTTCTCATGTCGCTTTCTCAACTTGTGCTGGCTTGCATTGTGAGATATGTGTCGACTGAACTCGTTTGTACTACAATTCTAAAGTGAGTTGGCACGTTAAAATTCGCATTTACCCGTGCTGCTCGTTTAGTAAGGACGCCACAAAGGTGGTTAATTGATTTCTTCGTGAAGGAGGGAGAAAGACGCGAGAGGCTGGAGCAGAATTCCCTCCCACAAGACGGCGTGACCAAAACTATTGGTGAGGTGGCGTCGGCGGCGGCGGCGGCGGCGGCGGCGGCGGCGTCGGCGGCGGCGGCAGCTGCGTACAATGGCGGAAGACAACGACGTCCCGGCGCAAGAGGACGCAACAACGGCGCAAGATGGTTCGGATACTGATGATGACCGTCGCATAGTTCAACTCGCCTCATTGTCAGGGGCTGGACGAACCAAAGTCGCTACTCCTAAAACACGAGAGCGCATGACAACCAAGGCAATGACAGCCGTGAAGAAAAAGCTTCCGGGTCTGAGACCAAAAAGTCTCCTGTACAAAGCTGCAGGGAAATCACAAAAGTCCTTGTCTCGGATCGTCGAGCTTGGTAATATTCGATCAATACATGCATCGTCGCAAGAAGAGAAAAACACGGATGATCTCATGTATCAAGTGAGAAGATCATCTATGGGCACTTCGCGCAGGCTGAGCGAGTTGCTCCCGGTCTCACCGCACGCGACCTCGTTCCAGCATTCGGTTCTGGGTGGGGGTTATAACAAAGCTGGCGCGAATACGACCAAGCGAACGAGCATCACGCCTTCATCTATTGCCGAGATGTCTTCCGATGGAATCGACAGCGGTCGCGCCTCGGCTGATTCACCGGGACATGAGCCAAACGTCAAGAATGTGGCCAAGTTTCGCATCGTCATGGATGCAGAAGTGGCCTCGTATCCTTGGATAATTGACTGGGACAATCCCTTTCGACGCATGTGGGACGTCGTGATTGTCATTGCAGTCGTCTACCTGTGCTTTACCGTCCCACTCCAGATTGCCTTTGTGAATTTTGACTTCAACTCGACGTTCGGGACATTTTTGGACATTCTCTTTTGGATCGACATTCTTCTCAACTTTCGCACGGGCTTCATTCACGCTGGGCTGCATGAAAAGAACCCGCGCAAAATTGCAGAACACTACCTGGAATCGTGGTTTTTCGTGGACATTCTTGCCTCTATTCCCTTTGAGCTCATCTTTGGCTCGCAGTCCAAGACGACGCGCAAAAGCCTGAAAATTCTCAAGTGGCTGAAGATTCCTAAATTACTGCGAATTGGCCGCATTTTCAAGTACTTGAGGCGGTACATCAAATTTTACCGCCTCTTCATCCTCGGAGCGTTATCCATGCTCTTTGTACATCTTTTTGGCTGTTTCTGGATCAGCATTGTCGAGCCCTGTGTTGTACTGGACGACGGCGATGAGGTCCCAGAGATCCCGCTTGCAATGTACTCTTGTGATCGCAGCGAAATGTGGCGGCAGTACTTGCTGTCGTTGCGGGTTTCTCTGTCGGTATTTTTTACATTTACGGATCCATTCTCCTATGTGGCTCACGTTGATCGTGGCATCTTCGAGGAAAACAATGCAACAACATCGACAACAATGAGCAATTCGACGGCAACAGCAAATCGAAGACTATCTACGCGAATGCTGTCCAGTGAGACCGCGGCGGGCGTCGTGGGCGCCTTTGGTTACTCCAACGACGCATGGAGCAGCTGGACTTTATTCGACGACAGCAGGAAATTGCAGAATGCAACGCTTCTTTTGCTCGTCTCTGTGGGCATGTCCTGTGGCTTCGCCCTCTCGGTGAGTTTCTTTGCCGAATCAGTCGTCTTTGCCGTGAATCGCATGTCCACATACTATGAGTTCTACAACCGCGTCGACCGTATCAAGCGGGAAATGGTGGCGCTGCATCTCCCCGAAGATGTGCAATACCGCGTATCACGGTATTACGACTATTTGTGGATTAATCAAAAGATGGGCATTAACGACGAAAATGCCGGTCTTTTGCGGGATCCAGACCTGTCCTTGCCTCTCCGCAAAGAGATTACCCTGCAGGTCCACGGCCCATTGTTGTCGCAGGTAAGTCTTTTTCGCGACTGTTCAGACGAGTGCCGATATCGCCTTGCCACTTGCTTGCGCACGCACGTCTATCTCCCCGGTGATATTGTCTTTAATAAGGGCGAGCTCGCTCGCGAGCTCTACATGATTCGTAAAGGGGTTATTGCCGTCAAGTTTGGTGAGGTGGACCCTAGCTTGGCACGACGAAAGAATGCCTCTCGATTAGACGCCTCGAATCGCGCTGGAAAGCTGGCGGTGGAGACAAAGGCAATGGCGATGCAATCTGGGTTTTCTGTGGATGAATCATTGCAAGACTCGGAAACTTTTCGTCTCATGGGTCCCGGCTCATTTTTTGGCGAAGTTGCCTTGCTGACTTCTTTGCCTCGTTCGTGCACTGTGCTGTCGAAAACGGTGTCGGAGCTCAACAAACTTAGCAAAGACGACTTTGAGCGCTGTATGCTCGATTTTCCTGAATTGAACGAAGACATTGCCGAGGAGGTCGTCAAACTCTATCCTGGTCTGCAAGGACGTCTCAGCGAATTCCTTGCAAGCGCAGCAAAGCTCCGTGAAGAACCAGCGTCTCCTCGGTATACGGATGAGAAGCAATCTGCTGTGACGCGCCATGAAGTCCAGGACATTGTGGAGGATGCCATCGAGCGTCTCGTCCAAGCGCTGGGCACCCCTGCTCAAACAGACAGGCTCCATGCGCAGCGGCACCCACGCAATCGTCTTAGCTTGGTCTCACATCTTACTGCCGAGAGTTATGAAAAGGAGATTAGTGGCATCATTTTCCCCGGTGACCAACCAACAGGCTAGCTACCCCCAAAAAAACAAAACAAAAAAACATGTATGGTATGCACTGCGGTTGATGGATGGCAGAAGGTCTTTCTTCATCAATTTCTCGACGAAACAGAGTCCTTACCTGACTGCCATATACCGTTGCTTCCGGCGTATCGCAAGCTGTGCATTGTTGCCGTAGGAACGCAGAATGAAGCTGGTCGAGTGGGAATGACGTAAAAGTGAGAGAGCTGCGAATGGACGGAAATGGGTTTCGCAATGGTTGGGCTCTTTTTTCCCGTTTGCCTTCAAAACAGCAAGCTCGGCTCGAGAGAGTGATTCAGGCGCTGCGCGCGTCCCCGAGCACGCGCGTGCGTGCAGAGAGCACGCGAGAGTGCACAGTCGTGCGCGCAACGGCCATGGACCAGTTTTTGGAGAAGCGAACACGCGGTGATGCGACAGCGTCCCCTCCCAAGCGACGAGGGCGAGGCGGGAATGACGGTTCCTTCTTACAGCTCAACTCGACCAGCCCTGCACAGAAACGGAGGCGCCATGTCACGGAAAGTAGCAGCAGCAGCAGCAGCAGCAGCAGCTCTTACAACAAGATGTCCAACGCGCTAAGCAGTAATTCAAGCGGTAAGCGAAGGGCCATTAGCAGTAGCAAGTTTCGACAGGGAACCTTGATGGATTGCAAAAAGGTGGTCGTGTTGCAGGACGTGGAATACTTCCGCAATGAAACCAGTGTTCAATTTAAGGCCTGCCTCCGAGCACATGCGCAGTTTCCGACAGAATCGACAAAAGATGCGGACAATTCCAAGAAGGGGTCAGAAACCTCCGCCACAGGAAAAGGTTGCGAAGGCTCGAGCGCGATACCGGTTGTCGAAAGAAAGGAGGCGCTCACGCGCGCGCAGAGCTCGCTTCAATCAGCACTGCAGCAGCTTGAAGGCATGTTCATTGCTCTTGAGACACTTCGAGAGACTGGCGTAGGCAAAACTGTGAACAAGGTGGCCCAAGCGAGCGAGGCCGTCGTGGGCTCCAAGGCCAAAGATCTCAGCACTCGCCTTGTGGAGCGCTGGCGCAAGACTGCCAAGGATGCTCTTGTGCGCTCTGCTGAAAGAGACCGTCGTGGTCCTATTGTCATGAAGCGAGTGTGAACTTGTTGCGTTGCTACCGTTGTCGCAAATCAAGACCGAAACGCTTGTCATTGGGGTCGAACATGTACCACTGCAAAAAAAAAAATCAAAAAAAAAAACCTTATGTCTGAGCAAAAGATTGATTCACACTCTCTTCTCTTCGGGGAGCGAGGTGCGAAACCCCACAAAGGATGTGGCACGTCAAGATCCCCGCGAAAAGAAAAACGAAAGCTCATACTTTGAAAAGTGCAATTTTAAATCTTCGATCGAGTGCCGCCTAATTATCCAGACGTTCAAAAGGCTTTCCCATCGTCAAAAGTATGCCTCGCTTACAAGCTTGCGAGGAAAAAAGGGAAAAGCACATGGTCGCATATGAGCTTATATCTTCTATTGCACACAGGAACAAAGAAAGAGAAAGAAAACCAATGGCACAGACCCGATTGGTACTGTTCACCGCACACTACAGACTGCCTCACATCCCAGGCAATCCTTCCATATTTTCTAGACGTCAACCCCCTTCTTTTACCAAGAAAAAGAATTACGAAAGTATACACATGGAAGACTTCCGAGCAGAGGCCTGACCTTGACGACCTTGACCCGCGGGCATGGACACACCTGTGAGTCCCCCTGTGTCGAGCGTAGGTATGGCCGAGGAGGCGCCACCGGCTCCGAGACCACCTCCATTAAAGCCTCCTTCTGCAGGATCGCCGAACAATATTGAGCCATTCTGAGGATTTGTCACGAAAGGCGAGGATTGTCCAAAGTTGTTCTTGAGGGCATCAATGGCTTCTTGCTTTTGAGCCCGAATTTGAGCCTCGAGTTCTTGCACCTTTGCAAAGCGTTTCTCATGTCGCTCAACAAAGCCAGGCTGTGACTCGAGCCGTGCTCGTCTCTCATTAAGCGTCTCGAGCAGAATCACAATTACACTGACATTATCGGCATTCTTCTTGCTCTGACGCATCAGAGCGATAGAGACGAGAGCATGCGAAGCATCATCCGGATCCACATAGTCTTCCACGACGTTTACGGCTTCCTCGTAGTCAACAAATTCCCACAAGCCGTCGCTCGCCATAATGACGAACTTATCGTGAGAATTAATTGACTCCAGATAAACGGATGGGTCTGCAGAAACGCCCAAATCGTGACAGACACCATCGCCGATGCTTCGCGACACCATGAGGCCAGGGGTTTCAACGTCTGGGAGCCAAACACGTAGTGGGCCATCATCGTGGCCCCGCTTTGGGGCGACACGACCTCCCATCTTCACAATGCGTTCTCGTTCGGCAGGAATGTCGAGCTGGTGCTTTACGGACAAGACGACGTGTTCGATGTATGGAGTCTCGGGCTGCTTCTGGTTGTCTGCGTGTGCCACCGCTGATGGAGTGCGTCCCAGCACAGCTTCCGAGTCTCCAGCGTTCAAAACGCAAAGTTTTCCTTTGCCAACAATAACGACTGTGACAGTTGTCCCGCTGAAGCGACCAAAAACGCGCTTTGACTGTTCTTCGCTAATGTCCATGATGTGAGCTTGCGCCTCGTTAAAGAGTCCCGAGGCAGCGACCTCAAGAGCGTCTTTGTCACCCGATAAACAAGACCCCATCACCTTGCTCTTTGTTTGTGCCAACTCCTGCGCAAACCATTCTCGCGTTTTTAGCGCGCAGATCCTACCACTTGTTCCGTGTCCATCAAGGACTGCGCACACGAGTGCTTCTCCGTCCTCGTCGTCGTCGTCGGGAAAGAGCGCAATGTGCACCGTGTCTTGATTCTCCTTGCGCATACCTTTTTCTACTTCGCTTCCGCACATGGTTCGAGTCCATCGCCGTGGCACAGTCGAGGCGCTCTGGACCAGCGCTTGCGCGTCGATTGTGTCATCGGCCATGGGAAGAAACTATGAAAACGCAAGTCCTGGTTGCAGCTGGCGAATGTTGTTTGCCTGCGTGGACTCGTCGTTCCGACAACGCACAAAGAGTGCACAGCGTTGCACAGCGTTGAGCGTACGATGTGCTCTGGCTTATGCCGTTGCGCCTCTGGCTTTGCAGAGCTCACTCGGGCTCTGCAGGCACGCCACCGCGCCTCTGCGCCGCACGCGTGCCTCGCGTGGCGTGCCGTCGCGGGTGTCCTATGTTTGGAAGCTGGTATGGGTTTCACCTTCGGCTATGCCTTGCTGTGTCTTTTTGCGCCGGCGCGACAAATCCGGCGCGCGTTTCATTCACCGTGTTTGCGCTTAGTACCGCCGTACCTTGTTATTCGTTCTTGCTACTTGTTGTCAGACACAGTGGCGCTACTACTTGGTAAGCGGCAGGAATTCACTTTTATTCCCGTCAGCCAGTCGCTAGTAGCAAGGTCTTTAGGCCTCGCGAGCGATTGAAGTACGTATTGCTAGAGTCACACTAGCGAGTCCAGTCTGCTATTTTGCGCTCATGTGCAAGTAGGAAAAGGAAGTTTTCTTGGGTCCAGTTCATCATGAATTACTTGGACTTCAATCAGGACCAAGCAAGCTTCCACACCATGCTGGCCAAAACCTAGTCTCAAGCCAAAGGGGAGCGCAGCTTTCCTCCGCATCGCGTCCGGGTCACTGAAGGCGAGGTATTCGTCCGTTTCGCGCAAAAACAGCGAGCATGCAAGGCGTCGGGCGAGGCCTTTTCCTTGTCAACGGTTAGGAAGGAGTGTACGAACAATAAAGGAAAGAGCTGGCTTCCTCTTCTTCCCTCTTCTTCTTCTCTCTCCGCATCCGCAGAGAGTCGTTACGAATTGGAGTGGCGCTGGTCGACGCACTGGTTCTACACATTACATAGTTGTAGAACTAGTCTTATAAACTAGTTGACAAACTGATTCTGTAGGGCTCTCACCGCCTCCTCGAGCAGAACCTGATGACCCCAAGAGCCTGCGCGCGTGTAGCCCACCGCGTTGCGAGCGCGGCCTGCGCGCTGGGAGGCGAAGGTGGAGGCGCGGCGCTAATGCTCTTTGAAGAGTCGGACGAGGAGTCCGCTGTAGCCGCCTTTGCGCTGAAGGGTGACGAAGAAAATGGAAGGGATCGGCATCGAAATGCCAGCATCCTCGGCAGAACGCAGCAGACGCCGGGCCTCACGAGCAGCGGGAGGAATGGGGATGCTATGAACGGGGCCGAGGAGAGGCCCAAAGACTTCGCCCACGTGCTTCCGCAAACGCAAAAACCACAACCGGGCCAGACGGGAAAGGGAGCGATGGCCTTCCTCGCCAAGATTGGGTTTCTTGGCGAGACTGCAACAACGACTGGGACAAGCTCGACGTTACGCACCAAGGTGTTGGAGCATGCGATGGAAGAAAATAAAAGGTTTGATCGTGCCATAGACAAAACGAAAAGATCAAATCGGGCTGTGAGAGACAGAAAACCATCTGATGTACTGGCATCAAAGAAAACCAAAGCCTTGTTGACCTCGTTTTCTTCTTCTTCAAAAAAAGAAGAAGAAAGACGGGAAGAAAGCTGTACGAGGTCTCGTCGATCGTCGCCTTTATTACAAACAAAGTCTCGTTCGGGCCTCAATGCACGTCCACGTCTACCCGCAAGTTTCGCAAACGAAGCATCTACACCGAGACAGGCGACGAATAGTCCTGCTGATGGTGCTGTCAGTGACGGTGCTGGTGACGCTACCGCGTCCTCAGAGGGCCCTTTGCTAGACTCAATGACCGCACGCACTCCAAAACGCCGACGACCTCGACGTGATCTTGGACTCGACGAGGCGCTGGAGCGCGAACTCGCGCACTTCACCTATCCATCCAAGGTCGCGCGTCGCACGTCTCCCAAGATTGCCAAAGTTTCAACTCGCGAAGCGACGAGAAAAACGATGAGTTGCGATGATTACGACGACGCCAACAACGACGACAACAACGACAACGAAAACAACGAGGATGACGACAATAGAAATGAGGATGGTACAGGCAAGAACTCTCGAAAGCCTGGCCTTGACGAATCAACGAGGGCGCCCCGAACTCCAGCGACGAAAAAACACATGTACCGAACATGCAAACCATCTGCGTCTTCGCCCTTCCGAAGTGAAGGTGCGACAAGTGCACTTGAAAAGGAGCTCCTCGAGAGGCGAGAGCGCGAGCGAAAGAGACGGGCGTTAAGAGCCAAGTACGGATCCACGAGTCGTCCGCGACCAAGGCTTGCAGGCGCGCACCAAAGCACAGCGACGGTGGGATCTGGACACGAGGGAGATTCGGAGCGAAATCTTCGAAAGATTCGAGGCATCCAAGTATCTGGGACAGGGCGAGAAGGCGAAGAACGTCCCCACTTTGAGTCTCCTCTTTCAGAAGGACCCAAGGTTCGATTTTGTGTGGGCCACTTTGACCCGGAAATTCCTCAAAGCGTGCTGCATGAAACGCGGGAGTTACATGACTATTTTGCGAAGATGAAGCGTGCTTCGAGGGCCGAGGACATGGCGCTTGATCAGGGTCAAAAACCTCTCAAGTTCAAACTCGACAAGGAGCAGTTTCAGCGCCTGCAAGACGTTCGCAAGATCATTGATAAGCAGTGGCAATTGCATGCCAAGAAACGTCGCCAAGGTGGTGCAGCTTCAGTGCCTCGTCTTTGGGAGCTCTCTCTGCGAGCGATTCGGGACAACGCCAAGCTGAGGGCTGATCTCGAGACTGGCACCGGTCAGTTTGCCCGTGTGGCCGGAACAGTTGTTCACGAGGAGGTTTTGAACGGTGTCCAAGCGCTCAAATTGCGTGCTTTTGTTCCTGCGTCCGCAAATCGTTATTTGATGCCCTATCAGCGGGAAGGCGTGAGGTTCTTATTCGACATTTTTACGGGCGCGATCTCCCCGGGGTTTCCGGAGCGAGGCGGAATCTTGGCGGATGTGATGGGACTGGGTAAAACTGTGCAGGTGATTTGCTTTCTTTTGACCATATTTGGCAAAACGGGACGAAGCGAAGACCTCGACCTGCTGCGAAAGCGTCTCCGTGACAGGGAAGCAGCATCGGCGTTTATGTCGGCCGGGGGTCCGGTTCTTTTAGTTGCGCCCGTTTCGGTCCTTGACAATTGGGCAGCCGAGCTGGAGCGCTGGGGCTATTTTGCCGCCGAGGCTGTGACAACGGCCTCGACGCGGGAGGACGTAGAGCACGTCCTCGAAGGGGCGAACTCGGGCAAAGTGGAAATTGTTCTTGTCGGGTACGAGCGAATGCGTGAACTGACCATGAACAACTCCGTCTTTGCGAGCACGCAGTGGCGCGTGGTCGTCTTTGACGAGTGTCATCGTCTAAAAAATCCGAGTACGCAGAATGCCATCAGTGCGCGACGGCTTCGAGCTCGCTGCAAAATTGGCGCGACAGGAACGCCTGTGAGCAACGAGGTAAAAGAACTATGGGCCATTATGCATGTGCTGGCGCCCTGTGAGCTGGGGCCCAAGTCTAGTTTCGATCTTGAGGTTGCTCGCCCGCTCAATCGTGGCCGGCTGCAGTCTGCAACGCAGGGCGAGTTGCGCGCAGCGCACGCAGTTCGCAGCAAGCTCAAATTGACGCTTGATCGGCTTATCTTGCGACGGGGCAAGGAGGTCATCGCAGACCGCCTTACAGGCAAAAAAGATACCATGGTGCTCTGTCCTCTGACCCGCGTTCAAGAACGGGTGTATTTGCGCGCTCTCAACTCCAAGGACTTTATGAAACTTGTCAATGCTGTCGACAAGTCTCGCTTCGTTGATCGTGAGATACCGGATGTCGATCGCGCGCTTTCAATTCCCGCGAACGAACCTGACGTGGTAGACGATGATGCCACGGATACGGGCGTCGATGTGGACGCCACGCTTTGGCGTATGCAGCACCGCGTGCGTCATCGTCGCCGACGAAGACCCAAAAATCGTTTGGGCGACCGATCTTTCCTTGGGTCGTCTTCGGGGGCGCTTGATGTCAGCGACCGTCTCCTCGGGGAAGATCCAACTCTCGATGGATTGAGTAACGCCGACGCTGACGTTGACGCTGAGGACGATCTTGGTGATGACGCGGACAGCGATGGCAAGTTCAAAAAGCAAACAAGGGACATGAAGCAGCTCAAGGAATATCTCTTGCCCAAGCACGATAGCAGCGATGACGAGTCCGGAGATGAGCGCGACTCCGCTGGCAGAGTGCTGCACAGGTTTCGGGAGTGCGCAGTGTGCCCGAAATGCACGCAAATGCCAGCGATCATTATTTTGGCTCAAATTGCAAACCATCTCGACTTGGTTCGTGCAGACCCAGGCGAAGAAGACGCCTTGGAAAAACACCGCCAAATGCGCAAGTCCCAATTTCTATTGGGTCCGTACGCGCGTCGAATGGCGACGCTAGGTTCTAAAACAGGGCCTGATTTGCATTCCGAGTCGAAAGCTTCCAAGGTTCCCGCTGAAGACTATTACCGTTCTGTTCGTTTTGAGCATTTAATTGACGAGGCGCAGAGCGGGAAAATGCAGGTTTTGAGGCAGCTTTTGCAGCGCTGGCGGGACAAAGGTGGCATCAAGGTGCTCATCTTTAGTAATTCGCTTGTGCTTTTGAACGTGCTGGAAAAGTACCTGGAGTCGCTCTCGTACCCGTTTCTTCGCCTCGACGGAGGCACGGGACAGAGTCAGCGTCAGGACATGTGTAAAAGGTTCAACTCGGACCCGAATCAGTTTGTCTTTCTCATGAGCACGCGCGCTGGCGGTGAGGGGCTAAATTTGACGGGCGCGTCGAAAGTTGTAATTTTTGACCCTGACTGGAGCCCAACACCGGATTTACAGGCTCGGGACCGCGCGCATCGTTTGGGCCAGCGTCACTTCGTCCGCGTATATCGCCTCATTTCTCAGGGTACTGTCGAGGAAGCCAAGTACTTGCGGCAGGTGGACAAGCGGCAGCTGTCGAGCACGATGCTGGAAGGCTCTTTTGAGAAGCGTCTTTTCAAGGATAACGAGTTTCGTGGCATGCTGGAACTTCTCCGCTATAGTCGGCGCAGTTTCACGGTAAGTATCAGTGAGCGCTACGTGTCGGAGCGGCGCAAGTATGTCAAGGCAGGGCGTCAAATGGACTCCTTGCACGGGAAGCTCAAACAACATCTGGATCGGGAGGATGTGCGGGCCAAAGACAGATTTGTCATGTTCGACATTGAACCCGACGCCGACATTTCACCGTCCGTCTCAGGGCGCAAAGAGAACCAAGGAGAGGAAATGGACGTTGTAGGAGAAGATGATGAGGACTCGGCGTACGTGTCACGTTCTGGCGCTGGGGACACGTTGTGCAGTGAAGGTCCTCGCACACGCCAGCATAGCGCTACTGCAGCAGCAGCAGCAGCAGCAGAGGACGAAGACGATGAACTGGGCGATATTTCGGGCGTACGCGTCAACTGGGATACGATGGTTGGCGACTCGCGCGAGGAGCGCGAGTATGCTGAGCAGTATCTTGATCCGCTGGCACGAGATGCTGCAAAGCGGAACGACTCGTAATAGTACTTTAGTATCGTAAATGTTTCGACAGATCTCGCTCGGTCGCAGTGTGGCTGCAGCTTGACGACTCGCATGACGCGTCAAGCTTGACTTGTGTTGATGAGACGTTTGATCTTTTTCTCCTCCCTCTTTTCATATCAATGCCCCAATCCTCAAAACATTACAAGCCGATGGAGCTCGCGCGGCACGCGCAGGTGCGCGTGGCGCTAGCGGCTGATCGGACGCAGGCAGTAGCAGTGAACGCGCTGCTTGGCCTCGCGAACCTGAACGAGAGCAAGCGACGGCCCGACCAGGACGACGATGCTGCGACGCGCTCCGGACAACACAGAGTCCGCGAGACGCGCGACGAGGGCACGAGCGGCAACGCAGAGGCAGACGCCGGAGCGAACGCAGAGGCCAGCACTGAAGCAAAGACAGAGCAAGTCCTAGGAAGCGGAGGTGAAGACGACCGAGAAGAGGCTGTGTCTACATACGACTATTCTGGAGCAGCCGCAGAGCGATCTTTTGCATTTCCGGGAGAACTCGCAACGTTTTACGTGATCGTGGAAGCTGCGGAGGGCGGGGAAAACGCGTCAGCGGGGCAGTCAATCGAGGATACGGAGGACCTGAAGCGGATGTGTCGGTCCCTTGACATTGTTTTAAGCGTAAGCGATGAGTCTTGCCATCCGAGTGCAGTTCTCTTGTGCCCGAACCAACCGTCCCGCATCGGGGCCAATGCCTCGGTATCGGCAGAAGACTCGGAGGGCGGAAATGGACCGGAAGAAGAGCTGGCGCTCGTGAAAAGGCTGCGACGGACTTATGCTGTGTACTACTTTCAGATCGATATGCCGACGACGAGCTCGGGCGGGAGTGCCGGTAGCACGTCTCAGGGCTCGGAGCTTCAGCTTGCACTGTACTGCAGGCACACTTCGACGAGCTTTCAAGCACGTTTGAGCCGCGAAGCGGGACGTGTGTCCCTTGCCACATTAAAGCATGCTGATCCGGCGCAATTTATTGGAATTTTGCCACGAGCTCAGCGCGTGCTCGAGTCGCACGGCCTCGTACGACCTCTTGAGCGGCAGACTCTCGAGGTGAAACACACGGTCCGCAAGGAGCGCTGCGTGGCGATCCGGTCGCGCTACAAGCAGGTGAACAGCAAATGTTTTATTGAAGTGTCGTGCGAAAACACGCATCCTCGTGTGCATGTAGTGCTCAAGGATCTGACTCTTCACACATTTACAAGCAGACCCATTAGCATGCAGGTCACTCGGCTCGGACGCTGGGTGCTGCCCCTCGAGCTGCGCCCAGGTGAGCGACAGACAGTATGCTTCTTGCTCTCGCACTTTGAGGACATTAGTCCACGCGCCTATGTGGAGCCACAAGAAGCAGATTCGGAGGGGATCGGGAGTCGATATACGAGCATTGCTACGGTGACGTGGACCTCGGATGTCTCTCTTGCTGAAGTTCGTGGCCGACACCGCGTCGAATGGGACTTTGCAAGTGGTGTCTTCGACCCCGTCTCATTGCGTCTCGAGCGAGATGAAGGATGTTTAGATTTGCGTCCGGGCGACAGCTTTCAGCTCTTGCTTGTTGTGCGAAATCGTGCCCATGCCGACGTAGATCTGCGCGTCATTCTCCCGTTGGCAGAGGACATGACAGGGATGACTGTGATTCCTCTGGACGCCTCGCTGCACATTGGCAAAGTTGCAGCGCGGCCTGTGGAAATCCCTCTGCGTTTTATGGCGCTGCGGGCCGGTACTGCGGATCTTGCACAGCTCGTCAAGGTCTACGACGCTGCTGCGGAGGCCATAATTCCGGTCAAGGAGCCCCACTTTGTCTCAATTTCATGATGTCGATAGATGCATTTTCCTGGGTCTAGAATGGAGAGCCGTCGTGTGTGTGTACAGAGTAAACAGCTGCGAAAACAGATGTGTTGAATGGAAGGAAAAAGTATGTCTTGGCCAAGTAAGGTCGATCTTGTTCGGCTGATAATACAAAGGGAAGTAGAAAAAGATGAACGAGAAAGAAAATTGAATGAAATAAAGGCCTACCTAGCCCTGGCCAGCCACATGAAACCGAATCAAAAATCGAACGAAATTTCATTTGCGCAATCCATTCATTCTAGCACGTTTAAAATTGGTCCACACGCCTTCAAATTCAAAGCTCAATCAAAATTTTCCGCCCTTCTAGGCCTCTTGCTGTTTCTTTTTCTTCTCAAGTTGAGTTTAAAGCTTGAACTCTTGAAAATCAGTTTTGATCAATTTTTTAGAATGGCCGTGGAGAAGAGGTCTTTTTAACCTCCGATATACAGTGAAACCGCGTATGACTAGCCGAGTTTCGACTAGCAAAAATCGAAATGGCGTTGCGCTTAGGTGATTTACTGTTAGATTTGCCGCGTTTTAACTTGCCCGCGTGGTCGTTAGGTCATATTCTAAATTCGCCTACGCGATGACCAACTTTGCAAAGGAAACGTGACACTTCTACTGGGTGGACTTCCTTGCAAACTTGCTCTGAGATACGAGGGACATCGTGGGACCCGTTTGGTCAAGCGGCAAGATTCAAAGGTGATGTGAAGCATTATTCATTTGTTTGCTGAAGTTCTGTCGTCCGCTCAAGGTTTCGGTCATGACCCTACTGATGGATGTCTCAGGTCTTATTCGTCTCGCCATTTTCATTTACGCGGTGTTGGGTTGAAAATGTAATGCCTCGCGAGTTTGCTAGAGTTTTCGTTCGGCCCCACTGACCCAGCCTACCGCCGCGTCGGGAAGATGATTCCGCCGAAACATTCATTCGGTCAGACCGAACGCAAGAAAACTCGCCAGAGCGCCGCAGGGCGTGTTTAATGACGGCAAAAACCGAGAGATAAAGGTTAAAGTAGAGATGAACTATAAATCACAAGAGAGAGTCGTCGCTGCGAATCTTGACGAGCTTGACCGCCGGTCGGCCATACGGCGCTGCCACGTCAACCTTGCGTTTGGCGTGCGCGGCATCCGTGCTATCACCAGAATTGGGGCGGTTGCTTCGGTCGTGGAAGGGATGCGGGGGCGGATAAGGGTGCGATTCAATCGGCCCTTGAACACCTCGTCCATGGGTGTCTGAAGTAGCGCACGGTTCCTGCGAGCCCGTTGGAACTTGTGAAGCAGATGAGGAAACGGGCGCTACAGAGGAAGACGCTAGCCGCCGGGTCTCGGGCGGGGCCATAGGCGGTGCCATGGGAGGGTCCGCTTCCTGCTTGAGCCAGGGGTGGCGAAGCGCCTGGTGTACGGTAAGACGCTTTTTGCCGTCAACCTCGAGCATGCCAAGGATAAAGTCCTGAAGAACGGGAGACATGGCACGGAACTCGGTCGCTCGCCGCAGTGCTCTAAACTGCTCGTCGTGGGATGTCGATCCCTCTGGGAATGGCGGTGTGCCTGCAAGGATGATGTACACGGTGACTCCTAAGGACCACATGTCGGCCTCTTTGCCGTAAGTTCCGAGGCCGAGCTCTGATTGCTGGCGACGCAATACTTCTGGGGCTGCATAGCCGACCGTACCGCAAAGCGTTCGCCGGCCTTTTTTCTCCTCCTTTGCGAGGCCAAAGTCAGCCAGCTTGACGTCGATATCCGAGTGCGGCGAGGTCATGAGAATGTTCTCTGGCTTGAGATCGCGGTGCACAATGTCGAGATCGTGTAGATAGGCAACTGCTTGAAGGATATTGCGGACCAGGCCGCGCGCGCGATTTTCGGGGTATTTACCCATGTTGACAATGCGGTCAAAGAGTTCGCCACCGTGCACGAGCTCCATGATGAGAAAAAGAGCACGATCGGTTGAAAAGATGTTCTTTAGCTCGATGATGCCTGGGTGCTTGAGATTGCGCATGATCAAGGCCTCGTTGGTGAGGTCCTTGAGCGAACCGCTTCCATGACCAAATTGACGCTTGTCAATGACCTTGAGCGCGTATGACTTCCCCGTTCGCTTTCCATGGACGCGGTAGACACTGGCGTGGCCACCCTCGCCAAGCTTGTTGATCAATGTGTAGTTTTCAACAAACTCTTCGCACTGCATCGCAGCAGCCATCCCACTGTCTCCGGACGAAGAAACCATGAGTGCATGGGGCACGGCCCCGCGTGGGCCGTCTCCTTGCGCGACCCTTTGCGCGAAGCGCAGACGATTCATTTCGTCCTCGTGTTGTGCACTGGGTCCAATTTTTTCAAAGCAGAATTCGTACCACTCACGGACTGCTGAGCTGGGTCTGGAGCGGACAAGAGAGAAGACATCGCCATTTTTCAACTCCTTGCGTTGCTGCCTCTTGAGTCTTTTGCCCAGCACATAGGTACCGTTCGAGCTTTGATTGTCTGAGATAAAGACTGTGCCGCCCTGACGCTCGAGGATACAATGCTCGAGGCTGACAGATACGTCTTTCAAGGGAAGATCCATGAACTCGCCGCGGCCAATTTTGAAGGTGTCGCCCTTGACGTCGACGGCCCCGATTTCCATTCTGGGTTGTCCGGGTCGCCTACTCTGCGGAGGCGGCGCTTGGTACAGCGCGCTGCGTTCCGTGTGCACGAGACGGCCCCACACGCCATCTGATTCGAGCTCGTCATCCTCCTCTTGACTGGCGTTGAGCGGCTGAGTGCCCGTGATCCCTACACCAACATGATCAAAGTGGTCCTCTTGTTCTTGCTGTTCGTGTTGTTGGTGTTGGTGTTGGTGTTGGTGTTGCTGCTGCTGCTGCTGTTGCTGTTGCGCTTGGGTGGGCAACTGCTCTTGCGAACCTTCGTCAACGTCCATCATGAGCATGGAGCGCACCATGATGGAAAAGAGAGGATTGCAAGACTGCGTGTACGTCCGGCTAGAGGCAGGAGAAGCGCTCCCGCGTTTCGCGCAGGCGGAAAAAAGAAGAAAGCGGGGCGAGTGGGAGAGCGCACGTGACCAGCGCACGCGACCAGAACCCGGGCGAAAGGGATGCCGCTTCTTTTGTCCCTTGCCAGCAACCTGTACCGAGACGCGCGGTATGAAGCGGGGTGGTCGCTACGCCCCCGCGCTCGGACCCTCTCGCCGCTCCGCCCTGGCGCCCTCCTTCAAGCGCCGAAGCCCCCCTTGCCGTACGTCGTTTCCGCGCGCGCGCACAGCTAGCTCGGTAGTTGGGCTAAAGGTTTTGACCACGTGCGTGCAACGATTTGAGTGGGTGAAACGCCGAAAACGGTTTCGACGGTTATCCGTTTCGATCCGTGACTGACTGTGAAAGAAAGATCCAGCCAACGATTTCTCCATTCATGCATTCACTCATACTCAACGATGGGAGGTCGAAGATTGACAAAAAAAAAAAGAGGTTTGCTACGCCTAGGTCTAGATCACGACGGGAGACTAGAGTGCATGCTTATGTCATTTCGTGTGAAGGCGCGCAGGAGTCAACGAAGCGATAGACTTTGGCCTTTCATTCATCGCTCTGCACCGCCCAAGTCATTCCGGAAGACCAAGCAAGCAAGCCAAGCAAGCAAGCCAAAGCAAGCAAGCAAGCAAGCCAAAGCAAGCAAGCAAGCAAGCAAGCAAGCAAGCAAGCAAGCAAGCAAGCAAGCAAGCAAGCAAGCAAAGAGGCATCAATCAAATAAGCTTACAACTTTTTTTCTACAGGTGTCGCCACAGGTAGCCCTACTGTTCCAGTATCAGGCGCGCAAAAGGGAGGAGCAATGAGGTCCGGCACGAGAGGCTGAGGTTCGCCATTTGGCTCGACACAGGCCAATTCCTGCGTAGCGGCAATACGACGATGGACGAGCTCGTGGGCATCGAGGACTCGAGCACGCAAGTTGGCGAGGAGCTGGAGCGCCGTGGAAAAGTATCGACGGGCGGCGGACGTCTTGGAAGGTACTGCGGTGAGCGGCTTGGGCGAGCTCTCGAGCTTTGCATGAAGACGCGAGGTGATCTGCGGACACATGAAAAGAACCCCGGCAAAGAATGCGAGTTTATGCAGCGAAAGGCAGTGCGTGCAAATCGCCCGAAGAAGAAAAGCAAGGAGACTCGCGGCCAAGCCAGCGTGGATGACGGCAATGCACGCGGCAATGCTGACCAGCTTGTCGGTCCAATTAAAAGCGTTAAAGAGACGCTCCGCATGGAAGGCACCCGTGTTGAGCATGGCCTCAAGATCGGCAAGAGATTCCTCTTCAGCCTTGGTCTTGCGCGCATCTTCAGTACACGAGGTTGGCGTCTGGTCGTCGAAGATGAGCGGGGGCTCGACGGGCGCAGCGTAGGGAAAGACAATGGTCAGCGCGACAAAGAGGAGGGCGACGAGAATCGGAATTTGCCAGCAAGGCGCAAAGAGGCAGACGTGGATGTGCCACGCGAGCACAAAACCCGAGACATTGGGGCGATCCCAATGGCGGACACTCTGAAGCGTCTCGAGAAGTACGTGGACAGAGGCAACGAGTGCGCGAAGGCGTAGCTCGCCAAACTTGATGTGCTTGGGGCAGCTACCGCCCTCGTTCGTCTCGATTTGGTCCCGGGGGCGGAACGGCGGATTCAGGAGCGCGCAGAGCACGAGCGGGTATCCAGGATGGACGTCGAGGTCGAGTCGAACGTGGAGCTGGCCAAGACTCGCGGGGGGGCGCTTGAGGCCGGAGACGCCTGGAATGGCAAGCTCAAAACGGGTCTGCGAGGCCTCGAGCGGATAAAACTCGAACCATGCGTTCAGCTCGTAGTGGTTTCCGCGCTGACTGAGGAGCTTGCGAAAGGAAGAATCTGCATAAAGTCGCGACAACGAGACGATCACTTTGCCGATGCAGGTGTCTGGCAGGCCAGGATCCGGTGTTGGTTTGCTAAAGAGAGAAATGACGAGGTCTGCCTCGACATCTGTGACGTCAAGTTCCATGACCTCATCGCCGTAGCGAAAGGCGTCGCCGTCGTCGTTGGCGTTGAGTTCTAGGAAGCGTTGCGTGGTTTTGCATGTGTTCTCAAGCGAGATGGCAAGGTATGCCTCGTGATGCGCTGTGAGCGTGAGACCTCGGACGGCCAGCTCGCTCACGCACAACTGCGCAAGGACGGGTCGTCTCTCGTTTTGCAGATCGTGGTGCTCTTCGTGGGTTGGTGCGATGCTTGGCGTAAAGGCCGATGCAGCTGCCACATTGTCATCGTCGTCCTCGTCGTTCTCGCTTGGTGTCGAAGAGGATGCCGCGGTGGACCCCGAAGACACTGAGGTTGATACTGCTCGTGCACGCTCTCGTGCGAGCAACTTCTCGCGCACGAGCGGTCGCTTGGCGAGTGCCTCCTCCACCTTGGAGACGATCTTCTTGTTCCGGACCGCGGAGGTGACGCGCGGCGAGGCCGCCTCGGGCGTCTCGACGGCCATCCCGTTGCTTCTTGCTTCTCGGGCTGCTGGCGCTGGCTAATGCTTTGTGCAGGTTCGCGTTACGGTTCTGGTCGGCGCAGGTGAGAGAGGAGACCGGCGACGCTGGCGCTTTGCTCGCTGCCTGCCCTGCCTGTCTCTCTTGTCTGCCTTGTCTGTCTGCTGCAGAGCCCGGCGGACGACTCCCATACATTGCGGCGCATGCACACACCGTTTCCGCCCCAGCGTTGCGAGCGCCTGCCGCTACCACGTCGCGGTCGCACTTGCTTAAGATCCGCAGGCGCGCGACCGCCCGAACGCCTTCGCCGACCACCACACCGCACCGCACCGCTGCGTCGCTG
Organism: Schizochytrium sp. CCTCC M209059; assembly: GCA_000818945.1. Classification (NCBI taxonomy): domain Eukaryota; class Bigyra; order Thraustochytrida; family Thraustochytriidae; genus Schizochytrium; species Schizochytrium sp. CCTCC M209059. Next base: position 1,651,835 of record KN805370.1, read on the forward strand.
CGGGAAGCTGGCCGGCGCGCCAACAAGTTTCTGCACGAAGAAGAGGGGACACTTGAGCCCGCTCTGCTCTGCTCTGCTCTGCTCTGCTTTGCTGGCTGCTGGCACGAGGCCGAGGCAGATGGGAGAGCGGCGGCGGCGGCGGCGGTGGCGGCGGCGGCGCGGCGCGGCGCGGCCCGGGAGAGCGCCATCCATGCAGAGCAGACGTCGACTCTCGCGGTCGAGCGAGCACGCGAGAGCTGCGACCCGTGCAGCGTGCAAGCTGGGGAGAGGCCCAGGCGGGCGAAAAGGCGAGGGCCTCGCTGCCCCGCTGTGTGTAGCTGTGGCGAGCTGTGTGAAGCGCCGTGCAGCACGCAGTCCAGCACGCGGGCTCGGATTCTTGCCGGCGCGCCGCGGAACAGAATGGAGGATGATGATCATCATCATCATGTATAGTTCCAAGGGGTCCACGGCCTAGTACAAAAGCAGCCGCTGGCCGCGGCCGCTGCCTGCCACCTTGGCTACAACTACCACGGCCACTGCTGCTGCAGCGTTCAGGCGCGGCGCGGGCGAAGAGGGCGTAGCAGGCGTGCGCGCTGGCTTCTGGCGGGCGCGGCACGGGGTGCGACAGTGGCGCAATCGCAATCGCTCTCTGAACTGTCAGTGGTCCCTGAGGCGGCACAGCTGCGGTGGCGCGACGCCGAGGCTGAGGCGACATGAGGGCCCGCCACTGGAGAGGGGGGAAGCGCGAGGCTCTTCGGCCGAGTCCGCACGGAGGCCGCGGCTTTGGCCATTGGCGGCTTGCGCAGGGCCGTCGGCAGGGATGACGGAAGGGACGTGGTGGCGACTCGTTCGACAAGTTTGCGCGGAATCCGAGCGATGGATGGAGAAGAAAGAAGGAAGCGTGGATGGGTTAGCATGGGGTGGGAATGGTTGGTTCATCGCCCAGCTGCCACTTCAGCAGCAGCAGCAGCAGCAGCAGCAGCAGCAGCAGCAGCAGCAGCAGCAGCAGCAGCAGCCATGGCAGCAGCCAGCAGATATGGCAGCAGCAGCCATAGCAGCAGCAGATATGGCAGCTGGATTTCTGGTATACCATCATTAGTAGTAGTACTACCAATACCAAACCACCATGGTACTACCAACTTCTGGAAAAGCTTTTCTGACTGATTGGATTCGAATCATAATTAGACCTCTTTGGAGAAAAATGTCCACGCAAAGTCAAAGTATGATAGGTGACCAACTTTTTGAAGCAAGCCTTGAGACGGCGGCTATCAGCAACAGCGACAGCGACAGGGACGATGGCAGCGATTATTGTCGACAGCGCTTTACATTGCGAGCCTGCAGTGGCAGCTGACTGCGTTTGATCTTTCGATGATACAACCGACCGATCGCCCGAGGCATGGCAGATGCGACAGGAATGCCAGGCTGTGAATACTAGGGCGGGCGGGGCGGTCCCGGCCTGAGGTGACTACGTCAAGAGAGAAACGAAAATGTCGGCCAAGGCGCATGCACGTGGCAGCAGACCCGAGCGCAATCAGCGCCAGCGGGCGCGCGATGGAAAGGGCGGCGGGCAGCAAAGCGGCAAGGCGCGACGAGGCGGGGCGCGATGGCGTCACGGGCACGAGCTTTCGCGGAGGCCTCGCGGGACGTGCGCGCCGGGCTGACGGTGGACGAGGCGCTGCGCGACGCCAAGGAGCGGCACGGGTTCGAGGCGACAGCCCAAGACCGTGCGCGGCTCGAGACGCTGCGCGAGGCGGCGGCTGCAGCGCCCCGGAAGGCTGGCGTCGGGCGCAACCCGGCACATGCAAGAGAAGCGGCGCGCGATGTAGAGAAAAAACTCGAGAAGTGGGCTCGCATGGCCCGAGCTGGCGTCCCTCTCAACGGCATCGAAACGCAGATGCGAATTCAAGGTGTCGAGGATGCGCATGCGAAGGCCTTTGCGCGATGGTATCGCGACGCCACGGAAAACGTCGAGGGCCATCGTGCACTTGAGAGTCTCCTCAATGCTGAATTCATTCTCAAGCTCGACACAGAGACGCACAACGGCGCAGAGGCCAAGACTCTTTCCGAGGAGGACAAGGCCGACGCGGACGAGGACGAAACGGACCACGTGGCCGATCTCGATAGCATGCTCTTGGAGCTGGGAGAATCCAGGCTCGAACATGATGATCACTCAACTCTTGAAAAGCTGCAGCTAGAAAAGGGCGTCGATGTTCGCGCCAAGTATCAACTCGCGCGCTTCGTCGCGCGCATCGGTCCCATGGCAGAGACGCAAACGCTCGTGGGGCCAGAACGTGTGACCCCAAGCCTCTTGCGCTCGTTGCTGCTTGACCCGTACTGCTCGCAACCGGAAATGGAATCGCGCGACGACCTCTTTGTGCTACGGTCCCTCGTGGGGGATCTTTTGCCACCCCAAAGCGAGACCGCGGGGCTCGCGCTGCTCAAGTCTGCGATCGACTGGCTCGACAAAGTAGATTCCCACGAGGGCGGCTCGGGGGCGCAAGCACAGGCGATGGCGTCTTATTTCGCTGGAATCGACCACCCCGCACTCGTCCCGGTCCGATGCCGAGGCACGTTCAAAATACGCTATGTTGGCTTGCTGGTGACCCCAGATCAAGACCATGCGAGCACTCCAGTCGGTGAAGCAACCTTTACAGTACTCGTGTTGAACAAACATCAAGCCGACTATCACCCGCAGCGTCTTGACGGTACAGGAGGGGCAGCCCGCGTATGCCCTGTACTCACCTTGCGCAGCGTCTTGCGCCTGCGGCTGCTCGACCCCACATTTCTGGTCATGTTGGCCAAGCTTCATGGTGAGGCGTCGAAGCTCAACTCGACGCGTGTCCTGTACGAGGTGCTCTTGCCTTTTCTCGTCGATACAAGGCCTCTGCATCTCGCTGCGGCGGCATCGTACAGCGGGGAGGAAGTTCCCTTTTGGGTCAAGGCTGGTCGTGCGCACTCGTCTCTGGTGAGCGTCGCACTGCTTGGTCTTCGCCTCCAGCTTAGTGCGCAGGCTCGTGTCTCTTGCTGGAAGGCGCTCAAACTTGAGCTTCGTTGCCGCGTTGTGGAGGCCGCCCTCGAGGCTAGCGCGGATACCCCGCTTGTGTCAGATTGGGGCGAATGGGCCGCCTTGCGCACGCAGCTCGCCCGTGCCGCTCTTCGATCTGAAGAAGAGACGAAAGTATCACGCCGGGCCAAAATGTTGGTGACTCGTCTTGGCGAACGAGCAGAGGAGGCCAGAGCCGCACATCGTGACGCAAGTCTGACTGCCGCGGCAGCGCATGTGCCGTTTGGCTTGTCTTCGAGCCTTGTCACGCGAGCCGCGGACCTCATCTCAAGCGCGCCCGTGTATCGGCAGACGCGCGCCTTTGCAAACGGCGACCTGGCCATGCAGGACGGGGCCATGAAGAATAGAACTCTGTCCCCCGAGACCCGGCTCGACAAGCTCGGCCTTGTGCAAGACCCGGCGCTGCCTTTGGTGGATCGCGTTGCGGCCTTGTATGAGGTGAGCCAAGCGTACTGGTGTGCGCAGCGGCGAGCGACGGTGAGCACGCTCGTGAGCGAGGCTGTTGCGGGATGGCTACCAATCGACCCGAATGCGTGGATGCAGTGCGAGGCATGGGCAGCGTCCGCGCGTGCTCAAGAAGACACAGTCTCCTGGCTCTTGGAGCTCGCAACCTGGGTGGTATTGTCAAACACTTTGTGCGATGGCGATCGGGTGGTGGTGGTGGCGAGCCTATATGCTTTTGCGAATGCAGTAATCCTTGCACCAAAGGGTGCGAGCTCGCTTAGCCACATTTTGTCCCACGAAGACGTTTGGCCGCGGGCGCGAGCTTTGCATGGCGCCGACATCAATGCGGTGACCGCCTGTCTCGATGTGAGCCCTTGGCTTTTGCCCGTGCGAAAGTGCGTGATCCGTTTCCTGTGCAAGTCGCCCGGAGCGCAACAACAAGAGTTATGGGACTTTTCTCGCTTTGGCACGCGCCGCACAAGTGCGGACTTTGTTTTGCAGCTCGCCACGCGCTTGCAAGAAACCAAGGACGATGGGCAAAGTATCGATGCTCTGCCCGCAGCGCAAGCCTTTGCGAGCGCCCAAGGGCTCTTTGCTGCTGCAAGGGACCTTGCTTTGCTCTTTGTATGGACGCTTTCCCCGCTACCAAAGACATTTAGTTTTTTAGAGCTGTCGATCACGTGCGAAACAACGTCTGTCGGTTGCGGGGAAGTCGTCACGCACGTTTACATCGGCCACGAAGACATCTTTCATGACCATGGCGTTCGGCGACGACGATTTCGTTCGAATGCAAGCGCTCTAGCTTTCATCCCGAGCGCACAGGTCTTGTCCGCCTCTGTAGATGAAGATGCCATCATGCGTCTCAACTCGGTGCCAGCATTTGGTGGATTCCTGAGCGAAGAGGAGGCGGAACGCCTCTTGTCATATCTCACGGCGCCCTTTCTGCGCATCCCTGGCCTCTTGGCGTTCTTTGCAATGCCTGGTCGCGCGGCGCTCTTGCTGAATCCCGACATTCGTCGACTGACGTGCGCTGCTCTCTTTGAACCTCTCGAGGTGACCCTGGATGACACAGCGTTGGATGTCCAATGGGAAGAGCTAGAATGCCCGGCAGAACCCGAGCGTTGTCGAGGCCCGCTTCGCGCTGACTCGCTTTTGGCTCAGGAGCTAGAGGAGGAGCACACTGTAGTTCCTGGTTTGCTCGCCGACGTTCTCGAAGGCCTTCTCGTTGCCTGTCGTCGCGTGCTTCCCGCTCCCGCCGACCTTGTGAACGCTCTGAGCGATATTGCCATGGCGGGTGTAGTCGTTGAGTTCCTGGCGAAAGAGACTTTGGCGGACCGTAGTCGTCTGGGGATCGTGCTACGGGAGCATTGTTTCTCCTTTCTCATGAAACATGGGCGCCGAGGCGCATGTGCAGCCATGTACGCTTTGCAAGATGTTGGTGCTTGGGACCGTCCAGCAGAGGACGTTTTGCGCTTTGCGCTTTGCTCACTTCATGCCGGGACCAAAGGAAGAGAGGCTGCCCTGCTCAGACATCTCCTGGCGTCGCGCCCATATGTGTGGGCCGACCAGATCGAGATGTCGGCAACATCTCTTGCGGCGTTGACGACAGATATTCTAGGTGGGCCTCGATCATTTACAGGCCACGACTGGACACGGTGCGGGGCTTCTTTTTGCAGAGGGGATGTGGAGGTCGACCTTTGGGCCGGGGACGTTTGCGTGCACGGCGCGGTTCCTCGTGGTCGCTTGCCTGCACGTCTTGAGCAGGATGCTGAAGCGGCAATCATCATTGCCAAATACATTCGGGCGTCGTCGCATTCATCCCGTGCCACCTCATCTGATGCGTGCGTGGTTCTTTATGAAGACGACTCAACCCTTTGCGTGGAGGTCCTACTTTTAGATGGGAACAAACTCGTCTTGTCACTTGGTGATGCCCCTCCGCTAGACTCGCGGCGGGTGAACAAGAAGCGGCCCCAATCGCAAGATTGTCCCGCACTTTGCGAGTTATCGTCCGCCACGGTGTTCACAAACGAAAACGTTGTGACAGGAAACGGAGACGTTGAGGTACTGTGGGAAGGGCAGGGATCTACGTCCGCCTCGCAGGTCGTTCATCAAGGTCTCGTGACTAAGCACGGGGACGTCTTGACTTTGTACGAAACTCTTGCGTGCGGACTTGTTGTCCCTCGTGACACGAGCAATTGGAGCGCGTGTCCATTTACCCGAACACAAGTGGACGCGCCAACGACTGGCTGCCTGACAGCGTCTCTGGAGGTTGTGGACGGACATTCGCTTTTGTATGTGCCTCCTTGGTGTATGTCTGCCCATTTGCCGGGGTCCTTGTGGACTGACCGCATCTTTTGGCTCGATGAGGATCAAGGTTTGATCTGGGGTCACGATGGCTCGGACGCGGGGCGCGAGGACATTTGTGTGCACGTTGAAAGTGGCGCGGTGCAGCAAGGCGAGTGGGAACTCGTTCGAGATCCGCCACGGGAGCTCGTGGCATCTCTGGGCCGTCTAGAAGATGCTTCCCACTTGCTGTTCTGGGCACGTTCAAAGGGTGTCGTCGCGCGAATCGAGCTCGTCAATCGTGGCTTGCGTTTCGACCTCGAAGAGGAGAGCGGGATATTTCACCTTGAGGGTGATGCGTCTTTGTTCTTGGACGTGCGCCGCGACGAGGAAATTGCCGAAGAAAGCAGCGCTGCGCTCTGCGGGCTATCGCACTTTGTTATTCTGACGAGTCGCGCAAGCGAAGAGGTTGCTCTTGTAGCATCGGTGGCTTCGGCGCGAGCTTTTGCTTTGGCTCGTCTGGATCCTGCGCGTGCGCGTCTGCAGCCTTTGAGTCGACACGCAGCACTCGTGGTGGTTGTTGCCAAACTAGCAGGACGCGACTATCGCGGTGTCGTGGAGCTTGTCGCGTCGACGGCCGCAGACGGCCCTCTCACCGGAGAAGAGATGGTTGAGTTGGATCATTTATCAAAGCTCGCCAAGGTCGAAGATCCCGATGCCGTCGCGGCACGCCTATGGCTCTTGGAGGCCACGTTGTTGCGTAGCGGAAATGCGGTGGTTCTTCCTAAGCATGTTGTGCTAGCGCACGATGTAATGCGATACTTGTGCACTCGTGAGCACGTGGACCCCAAACTAAGGTTGCCACCCCATATTGCTCGCACCGTCCTGCGCGCTGCGATTAAAAGTGGGAAGCAGCGCATTTCTCGCTGGCGCCAGTGCGCGACGATGCCGCCGCAGCAGCAGCAGCAGCAGCAGCAGCAGCAGCGAGGCGAAGGGGGTGACGCGAGCACAGATATAGATGTGCAAATCATGTCTGTCTTCTTGGAATACTATGATCGAGGGGCGGCAACAACCGTGGAGATGATTCCGCTACAGGGCGGGGGTGGGTGGCATCAGCTCAAGGAGGGCGCTAAACGCTGGGCGGAAGAGACGCTCGATGAAATGGCGAATGGTGGCAAGTTGGCCGTGCAGCAGCCAAGTTTGCGGGAGCATCTGACACTCGGACCACGCCTCGATTGGTCTGAAATTCATCGCGTGGTGAGCACCGCTCTCGAGATCGGATGGATAGACCCGTGCCTTGTCGGGTTTATTAAAATAATTAAGGGACGAGGCAGAGATGATGTTGGCGATGGTGTCGGTCTCGCGTTGGTGGAGCTCTTATCGGCACGGCTATACTTGCATAAGCAAGACGTTCAGGGTACGAGTATATTTGAATGGTCCTCATTCCAGATCATGTGTCTGCTCACCACGGGGACTCATTTGCGGAGCCTACCCCCGGTACCTGAAGGCGGAAATTATATGCAACAGGCGCGGTACATACGTTTGCTATTGCAAATGTTGGCAACAAACGAAATTGTGGATCGGTGGGCTGTCACGCGACGCTTCCCTCTTGCGCGCCTTAACGAGGCGATTGCGTACGAGGCCCTTGAAATCTGTGAAGAGGGCGATGTTGCTTTTTTCGGCGGCATTCTAGATGCGAAAGGCGAGGACTCGAGCATGGTTGGAAGGATGCTTTTGGAGTCGACAAAGTCTTTCAATCGTCTCGTTAACTATCGGTCGCCAGCGCACGCTCAATCGAATATAGCCGTAGAGGGGTCGGCGCTTGCGATGGACGCGAGAGCCTTTGAAGAGTTGCGAAGCAGTCGCTTTGCAGACCCATTTCCAGGACGAGAGCGAGTCATTGAGCGTATTGAGGCGGACGTGCGCGCAACGAGAAATCATGATTATTATACACAATCGGAGCATGTTCAGGCGCGTCTTAAGCTTGCAAGTGACCACGCGCGTGTAGAAAAGGCGATTGAATGGATTGACGAGGACATGGCTCATATTCGCGACACCATACGCGAGCTGGCGCGTGAGATGGAGACTGCATCCGTCAATGTTTTTGATGAAGTCGACATTGCGGCCCAGCGACGTCCCGTGCTTGAATTTTGGGACTTGCTTCGGCTGGCGGCGTGTTCGTTGCAGACGCCCGAAGTACGCTCGCTTCCACTGGCGGGAGCTCAGGCACTTGGGCGCGAATCGTGTCGACTACAACTGCTGGGCAAGGTGCGTGATGCACTCATTGCGCTGCGAACATGTGCGCTAGACAGGGAAAATGATGCAAACCTTGCTGCACGTCGGGATCGTGTTTTGGAACTCTTGCTAACATCATGGGAGCACCCGGGCGATCCTCGCTGGGTCATTTTTGAGGTTTCCGCAGGGTACACATTGCGTCGCTCTCAAGTGGATACGTTGGAAAGCCTGGATGCGAGCGCAGAAAGGCACTCCTCGTGCGTGCAGCTAAAAATGGGCCAGGGCAAAAGCTCCACTGTCTTGCCTTTGCTGTCGATGGCGTTGACTAGCCAGGGTTTTTTGACAATTGTCGCCGTCCCAGACGCTTTGGTCGACATGAGCTCGCAGTTCCTTGCTCGCGCGTTGGCCCCTACCTTTGGGAAGCGCGTAGTGCACATGCACTTTTCGCGATACAGTTTGCACGGAGAAAAAGCAACTCTCGAAGCCAGCATACTCGAAGAGAGACTGTTGGAGGCGCGGCGCGCACGCGACGTGATCTTGACAACATCAGGAAGTCTCAAGGCGCTTCTTCTCAAGCTTGTTGAGCTTGCTGATACCTCCACTGGGCAGACGCCCCTTGAAGCAGCCGTGAGTGCAGTGTGGCAACTCTTGGCGGATGCGCACCTTGTCCTCGATGAATGCGACGTTTTGCTGCACCCGCTACGTTCTGAGCTCAACTTTCCCATTGGCCCAATGCAAGAATTGGCCCAGGCGTCTTGGCGATGTGGTCTCGCTCGCGTTCTCGTAGGGGCTTTGCAAAACGCGCAGCGCGAGGACTCATCTACATTGGCAAGGGCGATAAAGCGCGGCGTGGATCAAGGCAAGCTGGAGGCGACGCCACATCTCGTTGTCGTGGATCCACGATTTTATGAGGACGAAATGACGGGACCTTTGGCACAGAGTGCCGCAGCATGGCTTTGCGGAGAACTTGATGGCCCCGACGCGATCCTACGTCCTGTGCAGCAAGACATGAAGATACGGTGCTCGTCAAACCTGGATGACGACGAATACGCTGGTCATCACATGCTGGAAAGCGAAACATTGTCGTTTTGGTGTAGTGCGGAGTACCCGCGCGTGGCAACGGTTGATTTGATAATGCCCCATAAAGTTCGCGTCGGTGCCATCGACGTGGACTTTGAGGAATATTCGCCGTTTGCAATGCGCTCTGGGCTCTCCATGCTGCCAACGAAAGTGCGCGTTCTGACATCAGTAGACGGGGGTCGCTCGTATCGCGCACAGGCAACAAGTGGAACCTTTGTGAGTAAGAGGCTCTATCTTCCAAGGAACGCGCTGGAAGCCAATCGCGTAAGACTCGAACTTTCAGGCGATGCACGATGGTTTGCAATACGCCAGTTGAAAATCTTGCAGATGCCTCTGGCGAATCGGCAAGGCGGTCGTTGGGCGCCACGATTGTGGCGGCGCTGCGTCAAAGGTAGTCTCCCGCAAGACACGCGTGAGGTACTGCTGGGAGGGGCCATGGCGGACAAGTCGTTGAACGCAACGCAGCGCAGCAAGGCGGCCGTTCATGCTGGAATCGATCCATCTGCAGTTTTCCTCGTGAATCTGGCCGCAACTTATATACACGTAGTTTTGCCTCACTGTCTTGGCAAAGTGAATTGTGTCTCACATGGTCTTGTGCAGGAGGCAGCGGCGGGCGGGAGCGCGACGCGGCGGTACATGAGTGTCCCTTTTCTTGGAAAAGGGGTACCATCGCCTGCGTCCGAATTTGCGCAGCCTGACGTTCTCATCGTGTTGTCGTTACTAGCGTATCAGCACAGTGGCCTTCGGCGCAATGACGTTAGTGAACTCGTGCGCTTGTGGCAAAGAGACCTTTTCGCACAAGCTGGTCCGCTGCAGGAGCGCAAGGCTTTTCTCGAATATGAAGCGGCCATCGCGGATCCCGGGCCTGGAATCCCACCGACTTCCCTGCCCGCCGTTCTCCCGCTTCATCTGGCCCAAGCTTCGAGCAGAAGCGAATCCCAAGATGATGCTGCCGGCAACAACTCAAATGGACGGGACTCTGATGAGAATGCGATTTGGCAGCGACTTCGATTCAGCCCCGTGGCAGTGCGTACCTTTCTGGAGCGCGTAGCTTTTCCCGCGGCACTCAAACATCGTGCTCGAAAGCTTGTGGCTGGCGGGGAGGAGATGGTCATGTCGGTGGGGCGGACGCATGGTTTTTCCGGGACGCCAAGTTCGGCAATGCCAAGCGAGATGGGCGAGTGCCAATGGGAAGAGGGTACCGAGGGCCGGTTCTGGGCGACCTTGACGAACAGGGATTGTGTCGAGGTGAGTGCGCCTCTGGAGCTTGGTTGGACCGTGGAGGCCTTGCTCCATCAAGTAGCACAAGACACATCTCTTTGTGCGCTGATTGATACAGGCGCGCTGATTGTCGGCCTCTCGAATCGCGAAGTGGCTTGGACACTTTTGAAACATGGTCTTGATGATCTCAAGGGATGCGTGTACCTGGATGCCCAAGACCGTCAAAGGGTTCTCTTGCGCTCCAATCAACCATATGGTGGGCATTTTTTTCGCGATGTGCCGCTTGCCGAGGCTGCTTTGTCGCCCGACCAACGCTTTACCTTTTATGACCATGTACACACGACGGGAATGGACATTGCGCAACCTGTCTTGGGGCGCGCTGCGATGACGATCGGCAAGGACATGACCTTTCGTGATTACTGCCAGGGTGCATGGCGCATGCGTCGTCTCGGCCTGGGCCAATGCCTCCATATTTTGGTCCCTCGCGTCGTGATGGAGCTATTGAGCAGCGAACTTTCTCATTCATTTTGCGAAAAGGTCCCCATCGAGTGCCAACTTGCGTGCTGGCTGCAGCTACGAGGCCTGAACGACTTGGCAAATCAAGAGAACACCCTACGTGAAGCGCAAGTGCGAACGCTATGGCGGCGAGCAGCCCTCGCGGCGCTGCGCCAAGGTCACAAGCGCGCCATTGCTGTGCGGGCGTTCACGAGTGCCGTTTCGTTTGATTTGACGTCGCGATCGAGTATCCCAACGCTGAAGCGCGAGGCTGACGCATGCAGTGCGCTACTCGAGACACGTGCAAAACGCGCGGAGGTGCAAAAGGCTCTTCGAAGATTCGGACAGAGTGCACCCAGTCGGTTTGGAGGCGTGCTTCGTCGTGTCATGAATGCAGAACAACAGCAAGAACAGGAACGGGAAAGAGAGCGCCAGGTTGAGGTTTCCAGCGACGTCAATAGGCATCAAGGTCGTGCATGGGCAGGCCAAGCGGATCTCGCTGTTCCCTGGAATGCAGGATTGCTCATGGACCCAGAAGGTCTCTCATTGCGAGGATTTTGGCAAGCCGGAGATATATCCAAACTAGGCGCATGCGCGACGCGTCTTGTTTTCTCCCAAAACCATTCTGCTCCAAACCCCGAGGTCACTGCTCGCTTGCGCAATGTGGAGACGGGCGTGATCATGGGTGATTGGCTCATTATTCTAAGTCTTGCCGAAGCCAACTCACTTCGTTGGTCCTTGGCTCCCGTTCCAATCCTTTTCGTCGAGTCCGCTGTAACCGTCGGTCAACGAGGAAGGACACTTGCTGTGAGCAAAGATTCCGAAGCTGTTCTTTTGGCGCGCTTCATTGGCGCAGCACACGAATTTGATGACCACCAAGTAAAGTTACTGGGCCGAGCGCTCCATGACTTGACGCTCGCAGAAGTTCGGGAACTCTACGTGACCGCCAAGCGACACCGGCGCGGTCTCATGACTGAAGAACACGAAGCTCTCCTGGCGCGTATCGCAAAATGACGAGGACATCCTCGTCACCACTCGTATTGCGAGCTTGGCCCTTGTTTCTATATGAATGACCAGTGAATCTTCACCGCTCAACAGCTCCGTGTTGGTGTAATGGTAACATCTGACGCTCTCACCGTCAACCCCCGGGTTCGATTCCCGGACATGGAATTTACTTTTTTTTCCTTGCTTTGATGAGGTCCTTCCTGTCAATGATTTTTTTCTCCTTTTTTTTTTTCAATTTTTTCTCAACCAGGTCTATCATGCTACCAAGCAGCAAGAGTCGTCTCACAGTGTTTGCGTGGAACGGAAGTTTCTGATTGATCTAAAGTCTGAAGGAAGCCCCAATAATATCCGGCGCGAGCAGCGGTTGCAGCTTTTAAAGAACATCTTTGCGTATATTGTCGTTGTAGATGCGCTCCGTCATGTAGTGGCGAAGACGCTGCGTCTAGGTTATGGCCCAGGCCTCTTGCACTGTCCTAAAGTCGGCAAAGTACGGGTCTGCGCTCCGTTTTGACGGGCAATTGGCAACGTGCTGAGGACAGCCTTGGCTGTTCTTTCCGGTGTCTTTGAGATACCATGCACAGAAATAACATGAGCAGTTGTTACCACACTTGAGCGCATAACAGCCAACAAAATCGGCAAAGGCTGGCGAGCGACGGAGGCACGCCATGGTCAAGAAGTCATTCTGGATCTTGCGAAGATGCTTCTGGATTTCAGGTTCGAGTCCATGATTGTAAAGTGGTTCATCAACGCGCCTCTGGACATCGCAGCTGTGGTACCAGAAAAGGACTTCAAGGTGCTTCAAAAGATTGTGCGCGAGCATATTGAACGCGAATTGGCGCGGCAGCACGAATGTAATGGTACTCCTAGATCTTTGCGTGCGGCGTGCCTGCCGAACTCGCAAGAGCTAACGAAGTGCTTGTGCACCTGGCTGCCTCGAGGAGAAAATCTAGCCTAAATCACACGCGCGACCGAGCAGCCACCGTCCACGTTAGCCACAAGAGAAGTGGCGATCCAGAGCGTGAGTGTGCTTCGCGAGGTGCAGCTCATGGTGGCGCGTGAGCTGAAAAGGCCATCTTGCGCTGTTCGACGACTCGACCTTGTGAGCCATCAGCAAACAAGGCCAAGGGAAAAGCCGCAGCAGCGTCTTGGGCCTCGACGAGGACCCCAGTTCATCGGTAAACACTCTATCAAGGCAACAATGCTTCGAACTTTCTCTCGCAGCTTATTTACTATTCAAAATCTAAAGTTTTCGCCGACAATATCTGGCGTGAGAAGAGGACGCAGTTTGTTCTCAACGCTGGCACGAACGCCTTGGTCTTTGATTTTCTCTGCCATGTAGCGACGAAGACGCTGCACTCGAAGCCGCGCCCAAGCTTGCTGTACGACAGCAAAATCGCTATAGAATGGGTCTCTTTCACCAGCAGGCTTTGACGCGCATCTTGCCACGTGACGATGACAAGCGTCTGAGTCATTACCTGTGTCCTGCAGACACCACGCGCAAAAGTAGCACGGGCAAGTGCCACATTTGAGAGCACAACAATAATCGAAGTCAGCAAAGACCGCTGAGCAGCGCGGGCACGACATGGCGAGTACCCCATTTTGAATGGCGCGAATGTGATTCTGCGTCGTCGGGTCCAACCCGTGTTCGCGGAGCGCTGCGTCGACGCGATCACGGAGCTGACGCTCTTGCTCGGCTGCAGCGTCTCGCTCAAAGTGCGCGCGCACAATGTCAAGCAGAGCTGCAAAGTCCTCGTCTGGAACCGCGAATGCAATGGCGCGTCCAGGAACGAGAAGCTCACAGTCGGGCGCGACGCAGCACATGCTTCCATCCCGGAGCACCTTGACGTGCGACTGAGCCTGGGTGGCAGCGCGTACCGCCCTACTCAGACACTCTTTACACGTAAAGTGACCGTCAGCGCAAGAGACGCCTCCACTGACTGGATAAACGTCGAGGCATATGGCACACGAGGCCGCTTTTACGGGCTCAACCTGAAAGGCCTCGTGACGCAAAGCTTGAAGCGCGGTGTGTCGCTGTCTTGAATCTGCCGACTGGAGAGACGAAATGAGCGACTGCATAGCGTCGGGTATTTCCGCGCCCTCATAGAGGTCCGCGAGGACCATACCCGCGGAGAAGAGATCCACAGCAGACTCCACCTTGTTGACATTTCCATCGCGAAGCTCGGGTGCCATGTATTTAAGGGTGGCCTGTACAGGCTGCGTCATGGTCACATCGTGCATTTGAACACCATCAAAGTCGCCAAGTACGGGTGACAAGCCTGGGGCGAGAAAGACATTTTCTGGCTTGACGTCGCAGTGCACGAAGCCTTGCGAATGCAAGTCATGAAGGCCGGACAAGAGACCAATGGCGATGCGCCTGCGCGTTGCCACGTCTGCGTGTGGATTGTCGCGGATCCAGCCGGAAAGATCGCCGCCTGAGTAATAAGGTAACAAAATGCAGCCCTCACGGTCACCCTGCGAAAAAGCGCCCTGGATGCGCCCGATATAGGCCGAGTTTAACTGAGCGAGAGCTGCGACCTGGCGATAGAAACGACTGCTCCACTCGTCGTTGGCGAGATGAAAGGACTTGAGCACAAGAACTGTACCATCCGGATCGCGAACTTTGAAGACGGACTTGCCGGGCTTGGACGCAAGCTCTGCGATAGTCTCAAAGTCTCCGCGCTTGGCATTCGTCAGCCAAAGACCCAGCGAAGACAGCTCCCGTGGCACGCTAGCTTTCATGCCTAAGCTCCGGATCCAATTTCGATCGCAAAGCAACTCAGGGTAATGTTCCTCCGCATGCCTCAGCACCCGTGCGCGCTCTTTACGCAGCTCGCTGTCCAGCTTGTAAACACTTCCGATCTGAGCGAGTTCTTGCTCGAGACCGGGGATTCGCGCTTGAGCTTCTGTATCTCCGTCATTGGCATCCTCGCGAGCGTAGCGAAGATCATGCTCCAATCGTTCTCGCCTCCGTCTACTTTGGCGAAGGTTTTGCATGATGTCTGCCACACGTGAGGTACTCGGCGCAGTCAGTCCCGGAACGTGAAGCGAGAGCAAGGTCGTCAGCTCATTGACGCATGTCTGCAAACGCGAGACTTCGCTTGCCACTGTGCGGGTGTAGAATGAGATGGAGATGGACAGTGCTCGTCGCACATCTTCTAACGAGGCGTGTGCCATAGGATCGACGCTCGTCAAGACGCTGAGCTCGGCTTCGAATGCTTGCTGCACCGTTTCCAGTTCTGTTGCTAACTCGTTCGTCTTCTCGGGATGTCTCAGCGTCATAAAGTATGTCGGCTGGATACCAAGGCGCTTGGTGCTCTCATCCAAAGCATCAATGGCTGCTTCAGTGTGCTTGCGCGCAGTGCTCAAGTCATGTCGAGTCTCCCAGGCGTTTAAGGCCTCCACTGCGACTTGTGTTGCTTCCTGCACTTGCTCAAAGGTCACTTGTGCGACAGCATCATCAACGTCCACAGGGTCGTCCAGGATCTCCTTCCACAGACTATGACAGGAGTCTACTGCAGCCTTTGTCACCGGATCGGCTAGTAGCGTCTCCAGCTGTCCTGGCAAAGCATTTCGGATACCCGTGACAAGGTCGCGTCGAGCTTCATCCCGTTCAAGTACTTTCCCCGAGTCTGTCTTGACAGCCTCCTGGAGCACAGTCAGCTCATGCGCCTTTTCGCGAAGAACCGCTTGCTGTCTATCAAAGTCTGCAACAGACGCCACCGGATTCTTGCGCGAGAGCTGCTCAGCAAGAACCTCGTGCAGTCTCGGATGGAGAGTAGATTTGCCTTCTCCGCGATTCGCCCGCGCAAGAGAAACCTCTGTAGCCAATGCTCCAAGATGATCTGTTTGATCCATAGCATTACGCACCTTGAGGTCGGGTGCTCGCTCAGGGTCTGCAAATGCTTGCAAAAGCGCACGACGGTCCTGCGGGCTTAAAATCCCCATACTATAGAGACGAGCAGGAGTGAGACGACGGAACTCTTCTAGCGTTTGCACACCTTGATCGAAAAGGTTGATGGCCATCATTCGCAGTGCGTTGGTTTGGAGCTGTGCTAGCGGTAACGAGTGTATGAATGAGAGAAAGGCAGACACCTTCTTGTAATACTTGGAAGAAGCATGATTGATGGCCTTCCTTATTCCAAGGGACTCGCTCGAAAGACCTGCGCTGTACTTGAAAAGAAGCTTGGCTAGAAGGAGAGCATTGTTCTCATCCTTGGCTTCGCAAACGTGAAACAGCGCTGTCTGACCTAGAGTGTCCCGCGTGTCGATTCGGGCCCCGCTAACGACCAGCTTTTCTGTCTCCGAGATGTCCCCGTTCTTGCACGCCTGCATGAGAGGCGTCTGACTCTGTTCGTACAGGATTCGATTGCGGTCGAGAGCGGCTTTGAGAGCAGGATTTTTGTGATAGATGCTGAAAATTCAAAATGTCAGATGAAGGAATTTGAGACGGATTAGGGGCTCTCTTTGGAACTTACTCGAGCTTTTGCAATGTTTTGTTCTCTGCGAGTGCGTTCGTCAGCGCCGTAATGCCCTCGTCGCCGATATCGTTGAAGAAAAGACTGCGCTCGTCGTAAGATAAGACGTTAAGAGGAACGAAATCGCGCCAAAGGTTGCATTCCGTCGCGTTCCATGCAAGCAGGTGTGCGTGAGCTGTGGTCAGCTCTTGTTGCTTTCTTCTTGGGCTTCTTTATGGCCCCACTTTCACTTTGTCGCAATGACTTACTCTAGCGTATGCAGCGACTCGTTCTTTACGAGTGCGCTCGCCAGCGCCCTAGCGCCCTCGTCGCCGATATTGTTGTATTGAAGACTGCGCTCGATATAACATGAGACGCCAAGATGAATGAAATCGCGCCAAGGGTTGCATTCCGTTGCATCCCATGCGTGCGTGCGTGCGTACGTGAGGTGTGGTCAGCTCTTGTTGCTTTCTTCTTGGGCTTCTGTATGGCCCCACTTTCACTTTGTCGCAATGACTTACTCTAGCGTGTGCAGCGACTCATTGTTCGCGAGTGCGTTCGCCAGCGCCGCAGCGCCCTCGACGCCGATATTGTTGCTATCAAGACTGCGCTCGTCATAAACATGAGACGCCAAGATGAAAGAAATCGCGTCAAGAGTTGCATTCCGTCGCATCCCATGCGCACGTGCATACGTGAGCTGTGGTCAGCTCTTGTTGCTTTCTTCTTGGGCTTCTGTATGGCCCCACTTTCACTTTGTCGCAATGACTTACTCTAGCGT
>KN805371.1:0-68659 GCA_000818945.1 Schizochytrium sp. CCTCC M209059
GCGGCGGCGAGCTCGCGCTCTGCCCGTGTGCAGCTGCCGCCGCTGTTGTTGTTTTGCTGCTTCTTTGTCGCAGCCCGCGCTTCTTTCTTTCTTTCTTTCTTTCTTTCTTTCTTTCTTTCTTTCTTTCTTTTCCCTCTTTCTTTCTTTTCCCTCTTTCTTTCTTTCTTGTTTGCTTTCTTTGTTGCCTCTATCTCACGCGCGGTGTGTGCACGTGCTCGCCGCGCCTCCTTTCCGCTAGCCAGCGCCTAAGCCACCCTACGCACGGCGCGTACGGCGCCTCGCTCGCTGCCCTCCGCCTTCTCCGCCTTCTCCGCCTTCTCCGCCTTCTCCGCCTTCTCCGCCGCCTTCTCCGCCCCGGCCGCGACCGCGAGCCCGCCCCGCGCGAGACGCGGCGCCGCGGGCCCCGGCGAGGCCTCGCGCCGGGCCGGCGGGCAGAGCAGGAGGCTGGGATAAGCGAGGAGGGGATGCCTCTAGAGAGGTGTGCCAAGGAGGCTCCCACGCGCGACGCTCTCTTCTCGCCGAGGCCTCTCGCGCGCAGCGCCGCGCAGCGCGACGCGGCTCGAGAGGAGCGCGAGAGCCCGGCCTCGCAGAGGCCGCCCGCGCGCGATCGCAGAGTGCAGCGGGGCCGAGCGGAGCCGAGCAGAGCCGAGCCGAGCAATGGCGCGATAACGGGCCGGCAGCTGGATTTCTCCCGCGCTCCCTCGCTCGCGAGGTCACACGATGTACTACTCGCGGCTCGCTCGAGCCTGCCGCTGCAGCTAGCTGCCTCGCGCTCGTCTCGAGGAGACGCGCAGGCCAGCAAGGTTTGCAAGCTCGCAGGCCTCGCGAGCTCCGCAAGGTCTGCAAGCTTCGCTAGCCTCGCTAGCCAGCGAGCTCGTCTGGGTTGCTTGCGAGATAGAGAGGGCGAGATGGCGAGATTGCAGCGCGTGCACGTGTGCTTGCCACCACCTCTTGCTCTGCTGCTCTCGCGGACTGCGTGTCTGCGTGTCTGCGTGCCTGGCGCGGGGGATCGGCGCCCGCGAGACCGGCTCTGCTG
Source organism: Schizochytrium sp. CCTCC M209059 (assembly GCA_000818945.1). Taxonomy (NCBI): domain Eukaryota; class Bigyra; order Thraustochytrida; family Thraustochytriidae; genus Schizochytrium; species Schizochytrium sp. CCTCC M209059. Next base: position 1,037 of record KN805371.1, read on the forward strand.
TCTCCTTTCGCCCACGTACGTACGTCTCGCTGCGCTGCGCTACGCCGCGCGGGCGCGAGCAGACGTCGAGGGTTATCGCGCTCTTTGTTGCTCTTCTTGCGCTGCTTTGCTCGCGCCTCGAGCTGCACTCGAGAGCGCCGCCTGCGCCCTCTTGCGCGCACAAACCAAGGGAGCTGCGCGCAGACGTCGCGTGCCGCCTGCCCACGCAGGCCGCCCTCGCGCGTCTCCGCTGCCCTCCCCTGGCCTCGCGATATCGCGAGCTGTTTTGCTGATACGCGCGCGAGGGCGGCATCGCGTGCGCTCTTTCTTCACCCGCCGCTCCGAGGCGCGCTCGACCCTTGCCGCCCAAGTTTGGCCTGACCTGACGCGGCTCGCTCGCCCCGGCTTGCTTCGCGCAGCCTTTGGCGCCTTCGCGCCCGCCCGCCCGCTCGTCTGGCTCGAGGACGGCGAGCCTCCGCGGGACCCGGTCTTGCGCAGCGCGGCGCGGCGTGGCATGGTATGGCTTGGTACAAGCAGCGTTAGTATGTAGTACTACAAGAGGCCTCGTGGCAAAGCCGCAACTTGAAGGAAGGGACGAAGGGCCTCCGCGCCAAGCTCGCTGGCATGGGCTTTAGCGAGTTCAAGCGCCTGGGCAGGCGCCTGAGCTCGCAGGTGTTTGGCGCCGACGAGGACGACTTCGACGCCGACGCCGACTACTACTACCGTGGGCACGGCGGCGGCGATGATGAGGGGGGTACAGAGCACGGCCCTCGCGGGAGCGATCTACAGGCCATGGACCCGGAGACCGTCAAGCGCAAGCGCGCCGCGCGCGTGCGCAGACGATGGCGGGAAGCCATTCGGAAGGTCGTCGCATTGAACCGCTTCATCAAGACCGCCGGCCCTGCGCACCGGCACGAGAGCTGGGCGCGTGCCAAAGCCCGACAGCTCGTCTCTGCGGTCATTTGCGCTGTGATCACAAGTCCTCTCGATGTGATGCAATCGCGCGCCTTTGCGAGCAAACAGCCAGCCTTCCTCTCTCCATGGACCGAACTCATCGCAGCGCAAGCGGCTCCACTTTCTGCCACTTCTGCTCTGCTCGAGCATCTCGTCCCACGGGCTTCGACCAATGCCTCTGCGGCGGTCACAAGGTCACGCTACTTTTGGAGCTCGATAGGCCATGCAGTCTCGGCCACCGCGCGCCATGGGCTGCATTTGCTTCTCATGTACCCCCTCCGAGTTGCCTTCACCCGACTCGCCGTCAACGAGCAGCCTGTGCGTGCCACGCTAACCTCTCTGTCGCCTCAGCTCTACAATGGGCTATCCGCCTGTTTGGCCATCGAGGCGATCGAGGGCATCTTGTCACTCGTCCTTGACAGCGTCTCGGCAAGACCACCGTCTGGCACGCTGCTAAGCATCGCCTTACCACTGGCTTCGCTTCTCCCTACCGTTCCTTCGTTTGTGATGAGCGTACGCATTTTGTCCTCAAATCCGGGCTCATTGTTCCCAGCGCAAGTAAGTCTCCCCAGTGAAGTGGCTGCGACATATGCGCAAAAGGGTCTAAGTGGATTCTTTGCAGGCTGGCGCGCCTTCTTGCTTGCCTGTCCTTTTGAGCTCGGAGGTGAATATCTGTCCAAGAAGCTTGTGCGTCGCGTCATTGGCCCATCCCCGCACGAGCGTTTCGCAGCGCAGGTCAATCAAGTTCGTGAGACGCTCGAGCTCAAACAGCACACGCCACTGAAACTTGAGGACCCCAGTCATCTCGAAGCGATGATTCTCATGGCCAGTCGGCACAATCGAATGCTTTTTGTGCTCATGATCAATGTCACCGAGGATTCCAAGCTCGCTGTACATGATTGTGCCACCTTTGCTCAGAATGTTGACGCCACTTTTGTCATTGCTGACGCGCGCTCGTTCGAGTCGCTGAGCAGAATCGCCTTTTCAAGCCGGTTTCCCTGCTTTATTCCTGTCATGGACGGCGTTTTGGATACGCAGCACATTATCCCGTATCGCTATGGCTACAGCCGGCAGATTGAGCGCCGCCTTCGCGCGATTGCTGTGCAAATGACCCAGGAAGCCATGCACCGTTCCCGGCCTTTGCCGGCTGCGCAGCAACTTGATGAAGATGCTTTCATGGACGATCCGCACGCGGGTTCTTCCGAGATGCTCTGATGAAACAAACATACATAAGCCTACATACAAACAAACAAAAACCATACAAAACAAACAAACTAACAAAACAAACAAAAAAGCAAACAGAGCCTCTCACCTGGTTTTCATGATCTCTTTTTGCTTTTCTGGAGGCCGTCGAATTGATGGCCGAATTTGAAGTAGGCCTACTTTGTGCATCTTTCGTCCCCAATCCTCAATTTATCCCTCACTGTCAATGTTGTTTTTTAATTGTTATTTTTTAATTTTTTTTTGCCAAGCGCAAAGAGAGGGAAGCACCAAAACCCTTTGCGCGGCGGCGGCTACGATCGATCGCGCGGCTCGTCTTGCAGGGAGCGCAACCGGGCCTGGCGGCGCGCGGAGAAGCGGCGACCACGCGCGCGCTCTCGCTACAGTCGACGTACTCTTCCGCGACCGGTCGGTGCGCTTCTTCGCCGACATCGGACCTGCTCTTCTCTTGGGCGACGACGAGACGCAGCCCCCCGGAGACGAAAGCACCATGGAGGACCAGTTTGTGCCGCTCAAGCCGATCTCGCACTTGTTGCGCGAAAATCAGATTGAAGACTGGGACCCTCGAGTAATGTACCAGCTGCTCGAGTTTCAATACCGTAAGTAGCTAGCCCTCCCTTGTTGTGCGCCAACGATCTCTCGTCGCTGCAACAGATGCTGACATCCTTTCGCCTTTTTCGCTACACGTGCACAGGGACAACAAAGAAGATCTTGAATGATGCGAAGGCACTCACGCTGCACCGCGCGCCGTCAAAGTCGGGAGATCCGCTGAGCGACAGAGACGTTCGGCTTGCACTAGAGCTCGAAAAGGAGGACAGGCCGCCACCCTATCTCATTCTTAAACCTGATGAGGTGCGAAAGTTTAACCTGACGAACCTTCCCTCCATCTCGGACGACATGGTGCGTCTCCCTTCGCGCGCTCTCATCAACGACAACTGCATTGCAGATATTATCGAGGAAGGACATCCTCGCGAACTTCAGCTCGGTTCAGGCGACAATGTGCCCGCAACGGCAGCCCCGAACATTGCTGGAAGGTACAACGTAAAGCGGGGGAAACTAGGCCGCAAGAAGCAAAAAGTGCGCCTTCCACCTGCCGGCGATCTCGACAGGGACGAGGATGCCGATGCTCCCATGCTGGATGCCGACACAGCTCCCAAGGAGAAGGTAGAGGCGCTTTCAGCAACAGATGACGCCACGCACGAGACTAAGGCCTCTGCCGCTGCTGCTTCTGCTGCTTCTGCTGCTGCTGCTGCTGCTGACGCGACGCAAAGTACCCCGCCAGCCGAGCCAGCTGAGGCAGCTGCCGCCCCCGCCGATTCGGCTCCGGTTGCTACTTCTGCGACCACGGATGCTAACTCTGGACCCATCACAAGCGCTGCAGCACAATCACCAGCACCCGCCTTAGCAGAGGGGAAATCATCCGCAGAGGAGAAAACAACCGCACCAGGAGAAGCACCTGCAGAGGCAAAACCTGCTATTGTAGAGACGAAACCTGCTATGGTAGAGGAGAAATCTGCTACAGAGGGACAATCTGCCTCAGAGGTGAGACCTGCTGCCGAGGCGACACCTGCTGCGGAGGCGAAACCTGCTGCGGAGGCGAAACCTGCTGCGGAGGCGAAACCTGCTGCGGAAGAGAAAAATACCACCGCAGAAGACAAAAACCCCGTAGAGGAGAAAGCCACTACAGAGGTGAAACCGATTGTGGCGGCTGCAGAGACGAAGCCCGCTGCGGAAGCAGACGCGGCTGGCGATGCCATGGACACGACAGAGTAATAGTATTTGTTTGACCCTCATTTTGGTTTTTGACACGATTAGAAGCATGAAATTCACATTCTGTGTCAATCAGATGGTGAGAAGCTTGACACCATGATTCTTGAAACTCACAACGAAGATCCGGAAGAAACTACAGATCATCAAGTGTCTGCGTGCAAATCCTTTGGCTGTTTCTCTTTTTAGTCCTTCATATTTCGACTACAAGAAGAATGCATCAGAATTTTCCTTTTCGTTAATGCAATGCCTTGGGCCCTCACCACTCCAACCTTGCTTGTTGGCTTGATGACTTTAGCAAGTGGACACATTTTCCCACCATCCAAACACACTGCAAGTGTTTGGATGGTGAACGGTCCCATTGTGACACCTTCTTATCACGAGAGCTCCAGTCTACTTGCCCCCCCACGCACAGACCACACTGACCAGACTGTGTCGCCTGCCTAATGTAAAACGTGTGCACCTTGTAGCCTAATGTAGTCAACGGCTTGATTGCAAAGACATAATGGAGAGAAACAAATCGCGGTCCAAAGCGACAATGACGGACGGGGTGCTTCGCGTGTGCGAGTCGTGCCCGTTGCCCGTGCGGCAGGAGGCGTTGTCCCGTGGCTGGCGTGTCATCGGTCCAGGTTCGACAGAAGATGAGGTCTCGGGTAGCCAAGCGAGCCAGCCTGCGTCAGAGCGTCGGCGCAAAACAAGACGCGGGCGAGTTGGGGTCGCAGAGACCCCTCCAGCGGGCAGCCGGGTCTTCGAGCTGTACTGGCGCAACTCGAGGTTCACAAAGTCCGAATTCAAGACAGGCCATGATCGAGCCGGACGCATGAACCACTTCCCACACACCAAGTGCCTCACGAAGAAGGACCTCCTTATTCACGCAATGCGCAAGATGCGCGCTGTGCATGGCAAGATATATGACTTTTTGCCCATGAGCTTTATTCTCCCGTCAGAGTACACCAAATTTGTACACGCATACGCCGCAGAAGACGATGACCAGGTCTGTGCTGCCGCAAACAAGTCAATCGAAGGACACGCAGGTGACAAAAGTGCAGGTCGAGCGGTTTGGATCTGTAAACCTTCGGACTTATCGCGCGGACGCAAGATTTTTCTCATCAAAGACCTCTCTGATCTTCATTATGACCAGCAATACGTGGTCCAGCGCTACGTTCCTAATCCGTTGACAATTGGCGGATACAAGGTGGACTTGCGCGTTTACATTCTTGTCACAAGTATGCAGCCACTGCGTGTTCACATCTTTCGCAATGGTCTCGCGCGTTTTGGCACGGTAAAGTACGACGACAAAATGCAGGACATTGATAACTTGTTTTCTCATCTTACAAACAGCAGCATCAACAAGTTATCAACTACGTTCGATCACGACAAGGAAGTGATTGGGTCAGGGTCGAAATGGGATTTTGGCGCGCTGCGGGAATGGTTCAAGAGCAATCAGCTCGGCGAAGCGGCATTCGCCACGTTGTGGGCGAGAATCTGCGATATCAGTCTGTGCACGATTCTTACGGCCCTGCCGTCCAAGCCGGTGAGTTCATCGTGTTTCGAGCTCTTTGGCTTTGATATCCTCGTCGATGCGGCGCTGCGTCCCTGGCTGCTCGAGGTGAACTGTGCTCCGGCGCTTTCTATTGACGGTTCGACCGACCGTCGCGTCAAGGAGCCTCTTATTCGCGCTGTGTACGACCTCGTTCAGCAGCAACAACCTGTTGTAAAAACAAACCGACGCCGTGGCTTCCGTGCCATCGCGCCAAAGAATTCGAAATTGCGTCCTGCATCAGGTAAGACTCGCATCTGTCCTCTGCCCAACGCAGGCCTTCCGCCGCGGCCTGCCACGGCAGTTGCCGGACAGAAAACAAAGGGACCTGGTGCTGGCCCTAGTGCTGGTGCTGGTGCTGCAACAACGACGACGACGATAACAAATAACTCGGGTGTCAACAATAACGACGACGAAGAAACCCGAAGGCTGAGAGAAATCACTCAAGAGGGCCAACAAGGCGCCTCGGAAGACGGCAGCGGAGCGGAGCATTTGTGTGCAATGTCCACACCCAGCATAGGGGGTCAACACAATGACAACGACCACAAAGACGACGACGATGATTTATCGCGGTTCGATTGCATCTTCCCCTTTGACGAAACGACAGCGCAAGCAGCCCTGCTCATGGCCACGTGCCAAGGCCAAGCATCGCAGCGCAAGCTTGCGGAGGCGGTTCGGATCATCGTGCAACAAATCCGTAAAAGGCGACGCGGCGCGATGCAAGCCGAGTGCGCCGTCTCCACCGAGGTCACGGCCTCCCGTTAGGCCTTGTTCACGGCCCAGGTCTCCTCTGTTCTCCGTCGCTGTGACTGGCAAACACGCAGGAGGCCTTGTCATGTACCCATGGTGAGTTTCCGTGAACCTCGACTTGCGGCGGCGTGCGTGACTGCAGGCTATTTTCAGCCCAGGGCCCTAAATCACAGACTGTGCAGGGATGGAGGCAGATGCGTCGAGCGGGACGACCTCGTGAAAGTGGTTAAAATTGATGACGATTTTCTCTGGTTTCTTCTCGTCTGGACCGAAACACTCACGGAACCAGTGATTGTACATGATGTCGTCCATCGTGTACGAGTGGCGGGCCTGGAACGTGGCCGAGGACTGCGCCTCAATACCCTCGACAATGACGATAATTTCGAGCTCGGAGGCCTCGATAAAATTTTGAATCGATTGCTTGACGTCCTTGACATGCTTTTCCATAGGGTGCAAAGAAGAACTCTGGCGCACACGCGTCCCGGATGCCGAAGATTCGCGCACGTTGGCCTCGACCTCGCGGCGTTCGTTTTCGCCAGACTCCCGCACCACGCGATCACGGGAAATCAACGCCTCTACATCGAGGCCTGCATGACCCGACGGTTTGTTAATGTTCGAGAGCTCCTTTAGGCGCTCATCCGTGGTACCTCGAACTTGACTCAGCTTGACTGTCTTGTGATGGTGGATGCGGCGCGAGGTACCTCGACGAACTTGGTCTTGATATGCCTTTTCCATTCTCTGGTGCATGCTGCTGGGCCGCGAACTGCTGTGATAGTGGCTTGTACTGCGTCTCTGGCTTTGCGAGCTTTGTCGAGAGTCTTCGCGAGCGCGATCGCTCGCGAAAAGGGAGTGCAGAGAGTGGATGCTGTCTTGGCCTGAATGTTTGACCGACCGGTCCTCGACGCTGTTTTGCGGCCGCGCCGGGAGCGACCTTGTCTTCTCGATCTGGTCTGGATCACTTTCGAAAAAGTTGACCTTGTGCGAAGACGAAGTCTCTGTCGTGGCATCATCGCCGTCTTTGCTCTGTTGTTCGCTCTCGACAGTATCGCTGGCGGGTTCTGTATGCCCGGATCGCAGACGAGGTCGCAAGATGGGCAGCGGGGCGCTTGGGTCCTTGGCATCGTCTGCCTCCGAGCTGATGTCGTCGTAGTTGTCGTCGTCGTCGTCGTTGGGTTGATAGTCGTCATCTTTTACAGTGTTCTGGGAGCCAGCAGGACCCTTGGATGAATGTTGAGAGCGACTCGACGTGGATGACGAGGTGGACGATGAAGCCAAAATTCGCGATGCGGACTCGGAGTCTACTGCGTCCAAGACAGAGAGAGAAACTGTGGGCGGCGGGGGCAGCGAACGCTTGGCTCGGGGCGCACGGTTACCATCGGCGGGTGAGGCGGAAGCGTCCTCTTTCTTTGCATCATCGTCGTCTTCTCCGTTCGTTGCGTCGTCGTCGTCGTCATCGTTCTTTGCTTTCTTCTCCTCATTCTCTTCTGCATCATTTTCATCATCGTTTTCGCTGTGATATGCGCCCTCTAGGTATTGCTGGTACCGGATATGGCGCAACAGATGCTCATCGGTATAAAACGTCGTTCCGCAAACCGGACACTGCGCGCCGTTGCGTCCAGCAACAGCTGCATCTGCCTCTCGGAGATTGACGTTGGGGTATCGATAGCGATTGGCCCGATTGTGTACAAAGCCATCGTCGTGCGTTTGCCAGTGCTCACGACGCAATGTGGGTGGTAAAAGAGGGCTCCATTGATCAATTTCGTGCACGACGGTGCAGGGGACGCTCAAGAACAGATTGGCCCCGAGCTCATCGTCAGGGTTGATGAGACGCATGTGCCGCGTCTGGAAATTCGCCGTCGTGTTGCCGTCGCTTTCATTCATGACAACGTAGCAGCGAACGTGCGCTTCGACAATGGGGGCATGCATGTCGAGGTCATAGCACTGAAAGGAAAAGAAGAACTTGCCATTGCGATGAATGATGCAGGCCTTGTTACTGAAAATGACCTGGTGGCTGCGCGTGTCGGCGCGGCCGACGCGCATGACAACGAGAGAAATGCAAAGGGCATTGAGAAGGACTCCGAAGAAGCATTGCCACCAAATTATGGTGGGGAGCTGAAAGCAGCCTCGCCAAAAGGCGCCTTCGTGACTGTCGGGGAGCCCAAACCCTGAGGTAGCGGCGGTCTCGAGGGCAAAGGCAAAAGCCATTTGAAACGGATGCTTACCCGTCTCGGAAGTATCAACGATGTCTAGCGCGCAGGTATCGTTGAAAGGATCATTGAACAGCGAGTAGAGTCCGGCAAAGACGAGTAGGTAGGCCGTGTAAACAAGAATGAGAACAAAAAAGAGAATGTGCGTGCGCTGTGTAAGCGTCCTGTGAAACCAATCGTCTCCGTAGAGGGCAAGGATATCGCGCAAGGTTTTCGATACGGCCTGGTCGATCTTGAGTTCTCCAGAACTTTGATGATACCACTGGTCTCTGAGAATGATGCGGCGGGACCAACTCACATCCGGATCTTCGCTGACGTCAGACATGGTGAACTCACTTGACGTCAGTGAATCCTGACCAACGCTTTGTCGGTGATGGTGGTGGTGGTGGTGGTGGTGGTGGTGGTGCTGACCATGATGGTTGTGATGTGTGTGGTGGTTGGCCGCAAGCAAGTTGGAAATGGATCTGACGCGTTTTAGATTTGATGAGAGAATGGACGAGAATGATGATTGTGAAGACAGCGTCCCGGCGGACCCAAGTCGGCCTCGACGCAAGGTAATGACGTTAGGGGACCGGGGCGAGCTTGATAGCTGGCTCTCTACATCGTCTTCATCGTTGTCGTCCACGGGCTCGGCCGAAGATGACGGACGTTTGGGGAGACTGAACCATCGTCGAGAACGAGTGGCCGGAGTCATGGTATCCCCTCGTTTGTGTGCGCGTTGCATCCGATGGAGCGCGCCACGTTTGCTGTCGCCGCAAGTCGAGCAAGAATCAGAGCTCATGAGCCGTCTGCGACTCTGTTCGGGTCCAGGACCTCGCGTAGTGCTGCTACTGGCATCTTTGCCTTGTCGAGGAGCACCACTCGCTCGATCTGCAAAGAGACCATTCAATGCCGAGGCACCCGTTGCGCCTCGTGCTCCATCTCTACCGCGAGGGGAGCTCGGCCCACCAGCCCGACGTTGCCGTCTGCGTGCTGCACGGTGACTGGGGACGCCCTCCTCTTCGTTGAGGTCGTCTTCGTCCAGTGGCGTCGGGACGCGCACGCGGACATCGTCCCCATTCCCGCTGCCGCCGCTGCCGCCGCCACCGCCGCCGCTGCCGCTGCCATCGTCGCTGCTGCCGCGGCCTCGCCTCCTCTCTCCGCCGCCGCCGCCGCCGCCGCTGCCGGCGTTTCCGCGCCCGGACATCGTCGGGGAGCGCTCTTCGACTTGGTCCTTGGATGGATGTTTGGATTTCTAAAGGCACCTCGTATACTAGCCTAGGTACTAGTGGTTTATGAGGAGATAGATGATCAGCCTGAGCTAGAAGTGCAACTTCGAGAAGATGTCGCTCGCAGGGAGCAGAGGAGCGAATGACGCGAATACTCATTTTCTTTATGACTCGAAGTGAATCGGACGCCCATGACAAAATAATCCAATGAAGAACAGCCGGCGTGCCCTGCTTAAAAAATAAATAAAAAATCAAAGCTCACGTCAAGCGCTGAGCTCTGTGACAAAGAATGCAATGAAAATGATCCGGAGAAACCTTAATCGAAAGCTCATGTTGAGTTTTTCGAGCTCTGCAACAGGCAATGAAAATAAGCTGTTTCCCATATTTTTTAAAGCCTGTCTCGAGTACTCTCGTTGAAGGCTTCACGAATTTTGTTAGATGGCGGCGTGAGAAGCAATTTTCAAGGATCAACTTTACTATTTTGACGACGTCGGTCACGGTGTAGGGACTCATGACAATTCAATATAGCCCGTTGTAATTATGTCTTCGTGCCGAGTTTATATTTTGTTTACATCTAAAGCGAGCGCGAGTTCTTGACCAATGAAAGAACAAACCCTTTTGCGCGATTCTTGGTGAAAGAAAAGGAAGAACAGCACGCCACGATCTTCTTCTGAGAGTTGCCACAAGATTCGTACACCACAGGCGACAGAAAGCCACAAACGCCATACTCCGCAAGCTTCATACGCATCGAGCCTCATTCGCCGCAAGCTTCATTCGCCACAAGCTTTATACCCGGTCCCAGGCCGCCACAAGCTTTATAGGCCACAAACTTTACATGCCACAAGCTTCATACGCCACAACTTGAACCTTCACGAGGCTCTTCTTCTGCCCAGAGAAGAATGGTCCTAGGACTCTGCTCGGTAAACAAGCCTGAGGAAGCACGCAAGCAAGCAGATGGACCGGCAGCGCACAATGAGTCAGCTCTAACGTCTCTCTCCGACTCGGAGTCAGTCAGTCATCTCGAGGCTTGCACGCACGCTCTTCTTTGGATACTTCGGGCCAGTGCGACAATCTCTGCGCCCGTTTGTCTGTCTCCTCGCGGTCCAGCGACAGGCGGTTCCCGTGTCGTATTTTTGCGCCTTGAGCAAATGGGTTGTCCAGGTCAGATCGATGCCGTCGCGTCATATCGTCACGTTCCAGGTCGAGCGCAGTGAATGCAATGCAGGCGGCTCCGGTTCTTGGCGCGTCCTGGCGAAGCTCGGGGTGCTGCTCCAGGCAGCATCAGCCATGCCATGACAGGCAGCACCAGGCAGGCAGGCCGCGTTGCGGTCGATCCCGCCGCGTCCGTCGTGGCTAGCCGCTTGAAAATGGTCCGAGCAGCAGCAGCTGTAGCTGTAGCTGTAGCTGTAGCTAGCTAGCTGCGGTGAGAAGGTACCGATCGATCGATGGGTCGATGAATCGATCGATTTCCTCGATTTCCTTTGCTGGACGAGTTTGACTTTGTTTGAGATCAATGATGGCGAGGTGAGCGACGACGTGCCGCAACGTGCGGCCGGCCGCGCGAAACGAGTGGGCACGCGCCGGTCTCGCGGGTCTCCGCTTCGTCAGGCAGAGGGGGTGACGTTCATCGCGTTCGAGGTACTACCGGTATACTACCGGTCCAGAGATCGCGAGCAGCTGCAGCTATGATCCCGCCCGGCGCTCGCGAGGCGCGCCGTCCGCGCCGCGCCCCGGGGTCGCGCGCGCGCGCGACGCTCGCTTTCGCCGTGCGTATCACGATTTGAATTCGTGCACATGTCGTGTCAAGCCACGCATGGCATGGCATCATGTCTGTCAACGCGAGGCCACGAAGAAAAGAAAGATTGACAGAAAGAAAGAAAGAAAGAAAGAAAAGAATTTGAAACTTCGAACCTTCGAATCATTCGAGCCCCAGTTCGAGTTTGCATCCGCAGCCCCTTTCGGTTCCTGCACGCGCGGCTTCCACCGGACTCCGTCATATTAAGGGATAGAATCTGTTTCTTCTTACGTAGTCTTGTGCGAGAAGCGCATGGGGGTGCGCACTCGCGGAAGTTGGCTCTTCTGCCCTGCTGGGCGATCAATAGACTATCTATCGCGCAAACATCAATACTACACTTATTTTCCCTTTCGATCGATCGATCAAAAGCAAGCACTTTTTCTTTTTCTTCCTTCCCGCTGCGCCTTGATCGAGCGGGTGGTCACCGGCCCGCGCGTTCGCCTGCCCGCGCCACGCGCTGCTTTTCTGCTGCGTGCCCGAGCGAGCGCGTGGGCGTGCGAGTCGGTCGGCTCCCGCGCCGCGCTGCTTTCGAGCCGCCCGTCTGTCACGCTCCGCTCATTCATTAGCGCTGCGCGTCGTGGTGACGGCGATGGAGAAACAATGGAAAAGAATAATGTTGGTGATGATCAGGGGCTGAAAAAGGGAACTGGGCACTTGCCGCGATCTGTCGCAGGACCCGGGTCGGAGCTCCGTTCTTTTATGGAATTCCACTCTGGGTCTTGTACGCGGGTGCCCACCTTTGCTCGGCACGTGTCGCGGCAGCGCGAGCTTGTGTGGCGTCGCCGCGCAAGTGCGCCGCCGCGAGAAAGCCCACTTGCGCGCGCGTACGCGCACTTGCGCGCACTTGCGCGCAAGTGCAGAATGCGCGTTTGTTCGCGGCAAGCGGGGGGTGTCCCTCCGCTCTCCTGCGTTGTCGTCGCATTCTTCCCTTTGATTTTTCTTTCATTCCTTCTTTCATTCCTTCTTTCTTGTCTCCGCTTCTTCGCGGAGATCCCAGAGGAAAGAACGAGGGAAACAAAAGGAGGAAAAAGGGAAGGAAGGAAGAAAGAAAAAAACAGGAAAAACCGAAAAAGGCGGGCGGAAGGCGGCGCTATTCAATTCTCTTGTAAATTCGAATTCCGGCCGGCGGACGCCCGCGTCCGCAGCGCAGCGGATTGAATCGAATCCCTGGGCTCGTGCCGCTCGATTGGCGGCCAGCCCTCGCGCCCCCAACCACGCCGTCGCGCCCCGAGCGGCGACGCGCACAAGCCCGCGCCCGAGCCCGCGCACAAGCCACGAGCCCTCGAGCGCGGAGGAGACCGACAAGCGGGCTCCAGCCGCCGACGCGAGCGCGCCCGCGAGCGAGCGAGCGAGCGAGCGAGCGCACACGTGCCGCAGTACCTCGCGCGCGCCAGGGAGGCGACTAAAAGCACAGTAAAAAGCAGCTGGAGCAGCAGGAGCAGCGATAGACCGAGAGAGAGAGAGAGAGAGACAGACAGACAGACAGACCCGCATCGAGGAGGAATGGCAGAATGGTCGGATGATATCGACGAGCTCGCGGAGGTCCTCCGCGTGTACAAGTCGCTGGGCGCCGAGCGCGAGTCGCGGCTGATAGACCTCATCACGCCGTACAGACGGTTCCTGCGCGAGGAAAGCGTCGACATCAAGATCGCCCCCTTCAGCGCCAATGTGTGCAAACCGGCCACGCTCTTCATGTTCAAAGACATGATCCTCCTCGCGGAAAATGTTGACGAGCGAAGCGATTCAGTCAGCCCCACATGGGTCGGCGCCATCGCCAATCAAGGCAGGCGCCTCTCGAGACGGCTCTCCTCCCGCTCCTCGGCCAGCATGAGCGAAAGCAAGTCCATGTCGTCAGACTCGTCCGGCCCTGCGCCCTACAGGCTGACGCACCGTCTTGACCTCGAACGATGCACGATCAAGCGCCACGCCCCGGATGCCAGCGACACGGGCTTCCAACTTACCCACGTCAATCGCATCCGCGACGAACACAATCATCTCGCCACGTACGTGGACATGGTCGAAGTCTGGTGCAACTCCATGGATCAAGCCGACGCCATCTACCACGACATCGAGGACCTCATCGAAGATGTGCACCTTGCTCACGAGGACGACGAGCGCAGGCAACGCGAGCAAAATGCCGCCGGACGCGAATCTGACGCGACCTCTTTCACCTCGGCTACCTCTCTCACCACTGAAGGCTCCAATCGCACTGGAGCGAGCCGAAAGTGGGCAAAAGGCAAGCGTATCAACCGGAGAAATGGCTCCCAACGCACTCTCGGCACGACTGCTTCTGCAGGCACGGAGGCCAACCTGGCGCGCCGAAGCCGCGGTTCATCGATGGCCTCGAGCACGGACGGAAGCACGACCGGCTCGGCGGCGCTTACCCTCTCGGACTTGGAGCATCGCTATCGCGTAGAATATTCTCGCGAAGACAAGCACGAAGCAGAGTTCTCCGCCGTTTTCGGCGAAGGCGCCATGGGCTTCTCGCTCAGTTCCGGGACGGGGCTCGGCGTCATCATCGGACGCGTTGCTGACTACAGCATGGCCGAAGCTGGTGGCGTCGAGGTGGGTGACCGCGTTTTGCGCATTGGCGACGTTGATCTCACCCTCGAAACGACCTGGCGCGAGGCTGTCAACATCATTAAATCCGTCGAGCGTCCAGTTGAAATCAGATTCGTGCGCAACTTCACCGTGAACTCCCACATCCAGCGCGCCGAGGAGCGCAAGAAGCGGGCCTCGACCCGTCGCGAGACCGCGTCTGCTGCAGCAGAAGCCTCTCACGCCGCCACCGACTCGTCCAATCTTCGCGCCGAGCGCGCGCGCGCACGGGCGGAGCGTGCAGCTGCGCGTCAAGGAGGCCGCCGGTCCACCGATCGCACCGACTCGGCCTCTAGCGATGGTCAGCGCTCCTGGGCGCGTCGCCGCCACCGCAACCGCAGCTTCGGCACGCGCATCATCGCTCTTGACGAGCTCGAGGCCATGTACCGCAAGACCGGCGATCAGCGAAACTCGGACGACCAAGTCATGGAGGTCTTTGCTCTTTTGGGCGAATCATCTTCCGAAAATGTTCGAGCCTGCGCGAACACCCTCGGCGAGATCTTTGATACCGAGTGCTCATTCGTGCGTGACCTGCGCATCATCGTCGGAGATTTCCTCTTGCCTATTCGCCGCACCGTCCATCACGTTCGCTGCAAGGACATCACCTCGGGGTCCACCTTTTGCGAGCACCACCAGCCGCGCATGGCCTGCTACAAGACGAGTCAGGAGACACGTCCCATTCTCGAGGCTGACGCCATCCGGGACATTTTCCTCAATATTGAAACTCTCGTCAAGGTCAACTCCGAGCTTCTCGACGTCCTCAATGGTAAAATCATGGAAGCTCTCGATAAGGCCGACGGCCCCGAGAATGTCACCGTTACCGACCTCGTGCACATCTTCGCGCCTGCCTTTACGCGTGTCATGCCCTTTTTCCGCATCTACTCCCTCTATTGCCACTCGTATACTGCTGCACAAGACAAGCTTCTTGTCGCGCGCCTCCGCAACAAGAGCCTCGACGATCTCATCAAGCAGCGCGAAGCCAAGACGAAGACATCGCTTATGCACCTGCTCATCAAACCGGTGCAGCGCATCTGCAAGTATCCCCTTCTCTTCCAGTCCCTCTTGCGCGCTGTCATTCCCTATGTCAGCGAGGAAATCAATTCCGGCGCCGATGTCAACAACTTGGAAAGCCTCGTTGGGGAGCTCGAGAGCGCCATGGCGATTGTAAATAAAATCGCCAAGTCTGTCGATCAAAAGGTCGGCGAGCAAGAGAGTCTCGGCCGCATGATGCAAGTATATGCAGAGCTCGGCGGCGAGGCCGCCGTGCCCAAGCTCATTGCGCCGAGTCGTCGCTTCGTTGATCGCTTCGAGGTGCTCTTGCGCCAGCAGCCCTTTGACGACCTCGATGATCCGGAGCAGCACCGCCTCTTTGTCTTCAACGACCACCTCGTCTTTGCTGTGCACAATCCCGTTGGCTACCCTGCGCGCAACGGCAGTCTTCGTCGTCACAACAGTAAACGGTCTCTGAAAAAGTCCACTGCCGGAACCTCTCTGGGCAAGAGACTCTTTGGGAGACGCACCTCGAGCCAGAGCACTTCAAGCGTGGATTCCGACCGTCGTTCCAGCGGTGGTGGATCCATTGCCACCGCCAACGCCACGCGGACGTCTGCATCCACCTCGGGTGGCCGTTCCAGCGGTGGTGGTGCTCTCCGTGCGCTCGCCGGGGCCATTACCTTGCGTCTTGATCTGCACAAATGTACACTCAAGGCAATTCACGACCCTGACGAAGCTGATTGCTTTGGTATTGTGCTTTCTTATATCTCTCGCGAAGTCGACGATGAGGACGCTGCTGCGGCTGCGGCTGCCGATCTTGCCAAATCGCGCAAGGGGAGCTCCAAAACTATCCAGCGCGCCGAGTCTGCCCCTACTGGTCGTACCGGTCCTATCCGTACCAGGATTGACAAAATCCAGCTATGGCTTGCTACTTCGGAGAGCCGCGATCAGATTATGCGCGTTCTCCAGGCTCAAATCGACCTCTTGCAGCAGCTCGACATCAGTACCAAAGAGGCCACCAGGGCTGTGGGCCCCAAGATCAAGGAGCGCAACTGGCGCAAACTGACCCGGGCTCGCAGCAGCGTTCAGCGAGCCTCTCGCTTCGCACCCTTAAACCCTACCGAGCCTTGAGAGTGGAGAGACTCTCCTACAAGTATGTCCTGCGCGCATGGCAGGACATGACCCTTTTTTGCTTTTCTTTTGTTTTTCTTCTCACCTTCTTCTTTTCATGCATACAGCTTTTGTCCTCCGTGGACCAAGAGCCCCACCCCTTACATCTTTCTACACGTGCGTTGTTTGCGGTATGGTCTAGACAAAGCCGTTGTCAAACATCCTCCTCTTGCAATGCACCAATCCTCGTGCAAAAGCGCACTCTTTATTTTTTACGAACCGTTTTGCTCCTGTTACGTTATCCATTTTCATACTTTGTTCGTTAACATTCGCTACCCGATCTTCAAGGAAGCACTAGGTCACAGCGAATCTTTTGCGCGTAGTTGAGACCGTGGATGACCAACGGTTGACCGGTCTCGCGCGTAATGTCCTCAAGAAGAAGCAGAACGCTGTGATTGAGCGAACGTAACTGTACCATGTCTTCTGCCGCTGCCGCAACGTGCGCGGAAGATTGCGCGCGCGTATCCAATGGATTCAAGGCCTTGCTCAAAGAGTCCACAAGCCGCTCGCGACGTTTGATCAATTCAAATGCGTTCAGGAACTTGTTGCGCAGACTTGTCAGTCTTGTTACATACGAAAGTACGTGCGCGTAGTTCCCTGTCGAGCACTCGCCGAAAAACTCGGTCCGAAACTGGTTTCTCTCCGTCGGCGATGTCAACAAATCTTCCCACAGCTGCTCGACCAACGAGCACGCTCGCGCGTACGAGTTCCCTAGTTCCCTGAGATCGTCGATCGCTTGGAGAAGAATGTCCATCTGCGACATATCTCTATTGGCTGCCCAAAGTCGTTCGGTGCTTTCGAGAAAAAGTGGCGCCTGCGTCCAGTCCATCGGCCTGTCGCGGTCGTCGTCACTCTTCGCGCTCACCTTTTCTCCGGTGCTGGACTCCAAGTAAGCTGGTCGTAATTCCCGCGAGGTATTTCCAGTATGCGAAGTGTTCGCTACTTCTTGTGGCAAAATTTTCTTCTTCCCCCTCTTGCTTCGTTTCTTTGTACTTTTTGTAAATTCCTTACGCCCAGACCCTGCCGTGACAGAACGCTCTTGGTGTCGTTGCTGTTTCTGCTTTTGCTCTTTCTGCTTTTGCTGCTGGCGGTGCTGTTGCTGCTGGTGTTGCTGCTCACGTGCTGACCTCGCCAGAAACGCAGCGGACGCGAGACGACCATTATGCAGCTCTGAACCCAATTTCGGGGTGTTCGCGCACAGGCGAGACCGCGGTGTTTGCACTGGAATATATTGAGATAAAAGGTTCCGAGGCACTGTCGTTGTAGAATCCCACGAGGCCTCTCGGCGTTTCAGTTCTTCCTTTCGCGAGGCCTTTCCCGCCTGACTAAATCGCCTTGCAAGTTCTGTACGCTCATCGGATGTCATTGACCCACTCAGAATGAATTTTCGTGCGGTACTTGGCCGCATAGTGTCCGACTGAGGCCAGCTACGGATGGGGACTTCAAGCGCCCATTCCGAACTCGGTTGTGGAATAGAGTGTGCAGGTTTGCTCTCGTTTTCCTGCGACTTTTTCAGACGCTCCACCTCTGCCTTGAGGAGCAAGTTTTCAGCTAATAATTGTGCATTCCTCTTGTCCGTGCGAAGCATTGCGTCCGTGGGTTCCCTTCCACCAATGGTGGCAGTGCGGGGTCGCGGCGAAACGCCTTGGGACGGCGATGGCAAACGCATACGAATTTTGCGGTGTGAAGGATGGCCACCTCTGGAGTGCGATCCATGCTGACCTTCGGACCGGGAAGATTTATGCGGCTGAGCAGTGCCCGGCCTTGGACGTCGAGGTGTATGCGTTCCGCCAATGGCACGCTGGAGGACAACGCGTTTCCGAGGTGACCCACTGCTTGCGCGTGCAGTATGTGGCCGAGGTTTTTGCAAAGCATTTACGTCCATCGTCTCCACCTTAATTCGACTTGTGTCGAGTTTCTTGAGCTTAGGCGGCGCCTCAGCAACTTCACTGGATCGCGCAGAGACCTTCTTGGCCGGTAATGTCTTGTCCCTCGATGACGCTGACGATGACGCTGACGAGTCGGCGTCCTGAAGAACATCGTCATCTTGTTCTGGTCCCGCGTCCGGATTCGCCTGCTCCTCTTCTCTCCGCGCTGAAAAAGGTGCGCGAGGCTCTGTGTTTTTTGCCTGTGCATTGAGTTCGCGAGGTCTCGAGCCGCCAGGTCGAGCCGACGCTGGACGCGCGGAGCCAGGCCGTGCGCTTTGCGGTCGCTTCGCAGCATCTGCCTCGATCACACGATTAATCTCGTCCTCGAACGAGTCCGATCCGTACGAGAGATCATCTTCAATAAGGTTTGCATCAACGTCGCTTAGCCCCGAGTCTCCGTCCTCGTCACGCGTCTCTTCGTCGCTGCTGATCGAGCTCAGGTCCTCCGGCAGGTCTAGCGCCTGCATCATCTTTCGCAGAACGCGTGCGTGCCCGCGCGCGGCGCGCGCATGCAAGGGCGAGCGCTTTAATCAGAAATCGCGCCCTGCTCCGAGTCTGCGGACATTACCCACTACGTTTGCATTGTATCCGTTCACGCAAAGTAGTGCCACAACACAGTACACACCGTTTTTCATATCCTCGCATGTGAGAGACACTGCGAGACGGATCAGAGACGGTGGGTGCATGTAAAGGTCGAGAGCAAAAGTTTTCCCTTCGCCGCGACGAGGGCTGAAAAGCGCAGGCCTACGTAAGGGCCGTGCGCGCGCGCGCGCGCACGGACGCGAACTTTGTCGAGCAGAGAGGGCAGCGCGTCAAAGACGAAGAGGAAAAGGAGGAGAGGTTGGAAAGGCAAAATGTCTGTCAAGAATTTTCGTGCGCTCAAGTCGCCAAACTCACCAACAACGCCAGCATCGCCTGGAAATAGCGGAGTCGCAGGGCATAGCAGCAGTGGCAGCGGCGGCGGAAGTGTTGGTAAACCTGCGGGCAGCCCCTCATACGGAAGTTTCCAAGGCAGCTTCAACGGTGCCAGCTTACTTCAGCTTCGAAGTCCAGAGGGTGCTACGAATACTGCCAACTCTTTTGCTGCCGAGAACGATCTACAACTGCTGCAAGCTCCTGTCAGCGGCTACGACTACCTCATCAAAGTAGCTATTCTTGGGGATGCTGGAGTGGGCAAATCCACATTTCTCGATGCCGAAAATTACTTTGATGGCAAGCCTGGGCCCATCGAGGGGTACTGGCATTCCACGCTTCGGCAGAAATCGGGCAAACCCGTCACAGTCTTTGAACCACGGCAACAATTATCGAAAACCTGTCCTTGCATTCGCATGAAGACACGCGATTATAAGTTCGACGAGCGATTATATCGTCTCGTCTTTTGGGACTGTCCAGGGGACAAACAGGAGCAGCAGCGTACAGTGCATCTTGCAGGGGGCGCGGTTGCCGTCTTCTATCTTTTTGACCTCACATCGGAGGCGTCCTTTACGAGCATTGAAGACTGGCTCAACGTTACCGCGAAACCGTTCGGCAATGCAGTGCGTTTTCTCATCGGAAACAAAGACAACTGCATGGAGCGTCCGCGAGAAGTCTCGAAGCTCCGTGCCGAGGCCTTTGCGCGTTCGCAAGGACTTATTTACTTTGAGATTGACGCCAAATCAAACATTCGTTGCAGCAGTGTCTTCCGCACGCTGTTTAGCAAAGTCATCGAGCGCGCGCCTCGTACCATGGACCCTCAACTCTTTCGCGAGGCGAATGTACGACCTGGCACCAAGACCCTTGCAGATGCGAGGTTCCGTACCAAGCACCGCCCTTTCGCAAACGCCAAGAATGAACACGCAACGTTTCATCTCAACTGGTTATGACACATTTTTTTTATTCGCCCAGGCGACTTTAAATTTAAACTTCGACGAGTTTCTGTTCTTCCTCATCTTGATCTTGATTAATTGCTTCCTCGCCGGGTGTGGCCCCTTCTCGTGCAGGGTTGGTGCTGGCTTTGCTGGCTTCGCTGGCTTTGGGAGAGAGAGCTTCGGCTCCAGCCATGTCTACGTCGTCGAGCTTGGCGACCCCCGGTTTGAATTCCGAAATGTCCACGTCGAGCTTGCTGGCCACTGCGGCGAGCTCCTTGTTGGCGACGTTCTGGAAGCCCTCCACTACGCGGTCGATCTTCTTACGTCGCTCTTTTGCGATCGAGCGTCTTCGCTCCTGCTCCTTGGCCTTTTCACTGATTCTCGCCTGCACCTCTTCATTTTTCCGTCGAGTCTCTTCCTCAATCGCTCGCGCCTTGGCGAGCGCTGCTTCCTTTTCCTGTTGGAGCTTTTCTGCCGCCTTTTTACGACGCTCTTCTTGCACGGCTCGCCGCTGTTCGTGTCGGACCTCTTGAGCGAGACGCTGTTCCTCGGCTCGCTTTCCCGCCGCCTTGCTCTTGGCCGTGAGCTCGATGCGTCGCCTGTCCGTGTGAAGCTCGCGCTTTTGGGCAGTCAAGGCGGCATTCATCTCGCGCTCCAGCCTGACTTTGAGCAGAGCAGCTTCGGTTCGCTCTTGCTGAGCTTGTTTCTCTTGGACGGCCTCGAACTTCTCACGGACCTTCTTCTTGTGAGCCTTTTCCTCTGCGAGACGCTGCTTCTCCTCTTCTGCAGCGCGAGCCTGCTTTTCGGCAATGTGCTTTTCCAGCATTTTGCGATTTTGCGCTTGACGCGCGCGCCGGGCCTTATCTTTGCGCTCCTCGGCCTCGCGCTCGGCCTCTGCCCGAGCGGCAACCTCGGCCTCGCGCTTCGCTTTCAAGGCAGCTCGCTTCTCAGCTTGGGCCATGCTGATGCCCCGCAGTTGCTCTCTTCGACGCTGCATGTACTCTCGCTGCTTCACATCTGCTTCACGGCGTTCGGCTTCTTCGCGTTTTCGACGAGTTTCTGCCTTCTCCTGCTTGCGCAGCTGCAGATACTCTGATTCGGCGGCCTTCTCCTCGACACGAGCGAGAAAAGCCTTTTCCTTCTCGCTCAGAGGCGGATGATACACGCGCACCGACTTGCACCCTGGAGATGTGGGGTCGACTTCGTCACCGCCGTTTCCATTTCCGGCAGCGGCGCCTTCGTCGGGTTCTTCGGATACAGAGACAATTACACGCGGTGGCGCGTTGCGTTCTTCTTTGTCAAACGTCAAGGTTGTGCCAAACCCAGTTCGAGCGGCTTTGGCCTCCCGTTGCTTGCGCAAAACTTCCTGCTGTCCACTGATCTTCATTGCTGGATAGAGACGTGTGTCCACTGGGATTGTTGGCATAAAGTCCTTGCTGTTTGCCCCGACGACCTTGAGCACCTCGTTCCGCTTATTCTCTGACCGCACAGGCAGAGGAATGAGTAGATGTACGTTAAAGGTTGAGGCGAGAATTCCATCAATGACCTCGAGTGCTGCTGCCACAGCCTCCTGACGCCCTCCCGCTTCTTCGGACCCACCAAGGCCCTCGGGAACGATGTGCTGATACTCTGGGACCTCGTCGAGGTCGGCCCACGACACGATGATTCTCTTTTGGTCCGGGTCCACGTGATCAAGCTTGACCTGATTTGGTGCATCCCTAATGGCTGATTCGCGAAGGTAGGCGAGCAGGGCCCCAACTCTGCGTGGTGGCTCGGGCTCAATACAGAATGCTGGCACCGTAGCTGCGCAGTACGCCAGCGAACGCACAAATTCATCGTACGTTGCATCAACAGCAGGCTTAGTCTTGCCCTTGTAAAACGCAGCCTTGGCTTCGTTCTGGTTCATTACATTCGGGACCAAATGATAAGTCCTGAGCAGCCGCAACCAATGTTGCACGGAGAGAAGTCCGCGTTGCGCTTGCATCTCGTCAAAGGATTTGCCGAGATGAACTCCGAGTCCAGTGCCCGGTTCGACGGCATGTCGAAAGACTGCTCGCAGGATATCCTCGAATCGAGTCAAAGCTTCCACTTCTTCATGGTGCGAGGGCCCTGAGGCGTGTGCTTGCGAATTGGAACCTTCGTCTCGAGCGCGGCGTTCGCGGATACGGCGATCAAATTTTTGGCGCAATAGCCGTCGTCGCTCGCGACGTTTTCGGCGGTCCTCTTCTGCCTTTACACGCTGTGCTTCCTGCACGGCTACGCGCCTTTGGCGGCAGCGTTCAATGTCGCGTTGCACCACCTCAGCGGCCGCGCTTGGGAGCGCAGCGTACGAGGCGCGAATTTGCGCCCCGGTCGTCAACGACCGCAGCGTCTTCTTCGATCCCGACCTTCCGGTACCATGCATCGGCCTGCGTTCTTGGTCGCGAGCCTTCTCCTTTGCCCAGAAGTGCTCCACGAGCACGGACTCCAGGTCGCGCTTGCGCACGGCGCCTTGGCGTGGGGACTTGAACCTGCGCACCTTCTCCTGAACCTTGCGGTCCCGCAGAGCCTGCGAATATGGGCAAGCGAGAATGGCGCGCTTGGGCACGCTGTCTTCGTCCGAATTTACGGCGCGAAGGAAGGTGACCTTGTCCACGTAGCCCGAGTCCGCGACGTCGAGCGCCGCGAAAGCGTGCTCAAGGCCTGGGAATCGGGGTAGCGCGCGTTCGATGATCTGGCGCGCGGCGTTGGCGCTTTTCTTTTGTTCCTGCTGCATGTGCGCGCGTCTCGCTTTGGCGAGACCAGTCCCGAATCCTTGATGCTGGTGTTGCTGCTGTCGCTGATTTTGCACTCGTCGTGATGGATGCGCGCTCGAGTCAGCAGCAAGTGCTTCGTCCGCGCTCCCAGGAAATGGCGAAGGTACTTGGCGCTGCTGCTGCTGCTGCTGCTGCTGCTGCTGCTGCTGCTGCTCTTGAGCAAAAGGATTGGCCTCGGAGACTGGCGAAGAAGGTAAGGCAAGAAGTGTTTTTCGCTGCGCACGAAGAGACTCGGCAGTGGGCGCAGCGCCATGTACACTCGGCATAAAAGAATTTCCGTCGTCGTCGTGACCAGACGCACTCGCGCTTTCTGCAGCGCTCCACTCATCCAGCTGTGGGATCGGCACCGGAGCCATGACAGAGTGCGACGAGGTTGGCGAGCCTGCCTCGAAGGCAGAAGCTACCGACAAAGGCGAGAGTGGCGAGCCCGCTGGGGCTTGAGGGTCAAGCGACCCGCTTGGAGAGCCTTCGCGCAGACTTGGGTCACTCGGCGGCGACGGCGAGTAATATCCGAGACTGGGTGAGACCCCCTCTGCCGGCGGAGATGTGTCGACGTGCATCTTTGCGCGTTTGCGTGGCGGTTTGCGAGGTTTACTGGCGTTGGCCAAGAGCCCGTGGAGAACCTCGTGACGCGTCACGACGCCTGAGAGGAGACGATCGTTAAGGTGCGGAATTCCAAGTCTTAAAATTGCCGACAGCGTACCAAAACGAAGGCCCTTCCGGACGGCCTCCTCGGGTGCAGACTCTGGACTCTCGAGCAGCCTGGCGCAAATTTCAAAGAGCCCAATCACAAATCGGATCATAAGGTGACTGGGCGCAAATCGCTGCACGAGCGCCAGCAAAAGATCCGCAGCGTGGTGACTGTACGTTTCGTCGTTGATGGCAATGCGCGCTGCAAGCTCTGCGAGCTTGAGCGCCTCCTTGTCACCGAGACGCTGGTGTTGAGCAATCGCGTGCAAGAACGCCAGATCGAGCTCGGAAAATCCCTGCAGCGTAATCTGCTTGACGAGCGGAAGCACCAAGACGCCAACGGGGGCAAACGGCATTCGCTCCAGCGCAGCAGCCATGTGTTGCACAATAAAGCTCCGCAAACTCTCGTCGCGATGAAACTCAATGAGCGCAAAGATGAGAGTCTTGTACAAGAATGGCGCAAACGGCTGGTGGCGCTCTGCAAAACGTTCCAATAGGCGAAAGCAAGCCGCCAAACTATGCAGTTGCAGCTCGCGCGAGCCGGTTTCACGGAATCCTTTGCTGATAGTAAGGAGCATTTGCTTGGGTAAGCCGGAGTCGCGCTCAAGCTCAGTCGTAAAGACCGCCCATAGTTGGGAGAGAAGACCGACGGCGACCTGACGCACGGGTTTGCAGTGGCAAGGTTCAGCAAAGTGCATAGCAAAGTCAGCGAGATGTCGTGGCAGGTCACGCTCGCCCAGTTCTGCACCCAGCGGGAGCGAGCGCTCATCAATACTTTCGAGTAGCTCTTGCATAAATGTCATGAGAGACACTGCGTTCGGCAATGCCTGCTGTACGTCAACGCGTATCCACGAGGTAAGATCTGATCCAGAGTCAGCCGACGCTGCGGACCCAAGGGTCGCGGCGAGAAGCGGTCGACAAGCTCCCGCTTCTGTCCAACACGTGATAAAGGCTGCAAGCCCAAAGCCAGAACGCAAAAAGTTCCAGAGCATGTCGCTGAGTTCGTGTGCAGCCCACGGGTAAACTTGTTGTTTGTCGTGCTCATGCATACCTGGTGGTGGGCCATCTCTGACTTCTTGGGCTACTTGCTGCGCGACCTCTGCAAGCAGAGTGCACGCTTTGACGCGTACAGCGTCATCAGGGGCGACAAGAAAGATACCAAGCACCCTGAAAAACCCTGTGCAGTCATCGATTGCTGGGGCTGTTTTCACGAGCTCAGCGATAAGCTCACGACTTTCGTAGAGCTCATGGACCCAATCAAAGACGGTCCGAATATTATGCTGCGGCCCAAGGCGTAGGAGCTGCGCAAGATAGCCGGTATTGGAGCCGTCAAAAAGAGCTGCTGCCTGCTCGAGGGTCACCCCGACCCGACTGGCAAGAGAGCCAATAAGGAAGAGCCCAAGCGCGTCAGGCTCAGCCCCTGCCCGCAGACGCTTGATATCAGCCTCGGAGACACTGATGGCAATCATTGGCGGCTCGTCCAAGAGTGCCTTGTTGGCAATCAGAATACGGTGGATTTGCTGCAGCTGCATAAGGATCTCAACGCACACACGCAAATTTCCTCGCGCAAGTTCCTTCGTCACGTCGTCACGGCTTGTAACCTCGGCTGCCAAGGTGTACTCGCTGGCAATACGGAGAACCTCGTTCCAAGTTTCCGCTGGGCTTGCAGATCCAAGAACCATTGCGTCCGGCATTTCTCGCCCAAGACATTGCTGAATGACCTGCGCAGCCACCATACCAGACCGAAGGATTTTGACTTCGCTTGTTAATACTGGGCCGTTCGGCACTTCTGACGGAAGCAGACCCTGTTCTCGCAACCAGATCGCAAGCTGCTCAGGAACATCAGCAGCAGTTCCGATTTGCTGTTTTGGATGCGGCTGCTGCTGCTGCTGCTGCTGCTGCTGGTGGTGTTCTTGCTGCTGCCGCCGCTGCTGCCGCTGTTGAGCCTGTGGTGCTCTTCGTTGAGGCTGTCCCAAGTTCTGCTTCTTTGGACCGTCTTGCATCATGGTCTTTGCAAGAGTTTTTGGCATACCTTGCGAATGTGTTGCAGAAGGAGATCGCAATCCGTGCGGAGAGGTCTTTTTGCTGCGTTGAGCTGCCGCGCGCATCTCATCCCGAGGCAAAGGCCGCCCCCTCGTAGTGGGCGATACCGCGCGCATTTTATGTTTGCCTGACTGTCAAATCAGGAGCAAGTATGTCTACGACGTCTCCAGACGCTCGCAGAACCCGAGAGTTTTTTGTCCCTGCAGGCCGTGCGCGCAAACGCAAATATCCGCACACAGAACCCGCCGTCGCTCGATTCGTCGCTGCCGCTGTTGCCGTGCGTCGCGAGCCAGCCGACCAGCCAGGCCGGCGGCCAGGTAAACCAGCGCGCAAGCGAATAAAGCGCTCTGGCCTCTGCAATGCGACTAGCGTCGCAGAGCAAAGCGCTACCGCAGGTAGAGCCTCCGCGTTTCGGATCCCTACCTACCTGCCTGCCTACCTTGATTCCATTCCCTCCGCGCCCGTGCTCGTTTTGCTCGTTAGTGACTTCGCTCGCGCGACGACAGCGCCTCTCTGTCCCCTCTCACAGAAACGGTGTGTACTCCGTGGATTCACGCTTCCTCCGCGTCTCCCCGTCTCTTATGCATTGTAGACGGACGCATCACGGCATGGCGCGGAGGTCCGCGCCATGCCTACTAGCCGACGAGGCCCCTCTTTCCCGCGCGACTGGGACCTTGGAATTGTTGTTAGTGCCCGCTGGAACCTGCCGCGACGGCGACCGCGGCTGCGACCACATGCTTCGCGCGCAGATCAGCAGATGCGGCGGCCTCGGACCTTCGCGGTCTCTCCGATCCACGCGTTGCGCAGACCCCTGTTTCACGGGACCCAAAACGGGTCATCGTTCCGTGATGGGCAAGTGCTCACGCCAGTCAGTCAATCGACCGATACTTGACAGTGTAAGCCATCGTTTGGTCGACTGATCGGGCGATAGATCGACTGTGGACGAGGGCGTGCCACAGGGCGACTCAACGCCCGTGGTGGTTGATCGATTCATCGAGGCCTGCTCGGACGAGCTCCTGGCTTATGGCGAGCGCAGAGACCCAACTCGCGAGCGCCTTCTCGTGCGCGGGCACGGGAGCGAGCGAGAAGCGAGGGAGGCGGGGGAGGCGGGAGGCGCGAGCGGAGGAGCGAGAAGCGAGGCGGCCCTGCATCTGCGCGGACGCGGCGCCGGGACCCGACGAGGATGGGCTCTATGGACGGCAAGAAGCGCCGCGGCGACGCGGGCGGCGGCGGGGCGAGGGCGCCTCGCAAGGCCGAGATGCTCGTGGCAGGAATGCTGCTGGTGGTCTTCCTCTTCGTGTACACAATGTCCCCCTCCGGGCAGACCGCGGAGGAGGCTCGCGCCGCCGTCGCGAAATCTCAAGCCGCGGCGGCTGCGGTCGGCTCCTTCGACATTGACACAACAAGTCTGCCCTCGGCGACGTCACGACGCGCCGCCGAGACCAGCTCGAGCTCCTCATCGTCAGCCTTCTCGAGTAATCAAGATGACATGCCCGAGGTTCCATCCAAGGAGGAGTACCCCGAGCAGCCCGATGAGGAAAGTCTCGCGGATGGCCACAACGAGGACGAGGACGCCGATTCGCCCGAAGTGAAGAAAATGGAGGAGGAATCGATTGAACTCATTGAAAAACAAATGGATCCCGACGCAGAACGCACAGAAGAGTCTGCGGCCACGCAATCGGGTGCTGTTCGCGTCAAGGAGCTCGGCAACCTGCTCTTCAGCGATGGTGCCGAGTACCTGGCAGCTCCTGTGATCGAGGCCCCGGCCTCCGCCGCGAAACAGCCGTACTCGAAGCTGTGGTCCTTGCAGCAAATGCACGATGAGTTCTTTGGCGCCCTGCCGCATCGCAGGTACATTCCGCGCCTCGCGCAGCGCATCTCCAGGCAACAGTTTCACGAGGTCTTCCGATCCACCTCCACGCCAGTCATCATCCCCTTTCATCTCATGCGCCACTTGGGTTTTCTCACCGAGGGATGGACGCTCTCGGGCTTGCGCAAAGAGTTCCCGTGGGAACCAAGCCCAAACCAAAAGCCGTACCTCAAGTATCATAGCAAGGCCGGTTTGACCAACGCCAACCTGGACTTTGGCCCTGGCCTCCATGCGATTGAGCATGACACCGTTCTTGCCAAGGCATCCGGACTGCGCAATTATCCGCGCAATATGATGATCGGGGCCAAGTACATGGCCATGATGAACATTTCCTACCCCCCGTTTGTGCCAAAAAAGCGCTTTCAGGTTCCGACAATGTGGATGGGAACCTCTACCTCGGACACCAAGCTGCATCATGACTGTTGTGACAACTGGGTTAGCATGGTGCAAGGCACCAAGCGTTGGTTCATCGCACCACCCACCGAGGCACACAAGCTTGCCCCTGTGCTCTGCACGGGCAAGCATCAGAGTCTCTGCTGGGCTTCTGTCAAGTACCCGAACGACCCGAACCCCTCGGCCCGGCAAAAGGCAGTTCTCGACTCGCTGCAGTCCATCACGATCGATCTTAATGCTGGCGAGATGCTCTATCTTCCTGCTGGTTGGTGGCACCATATTCAGAACCTTGGGCCCACGGTGATGGTCAACTTTTGGACGCGCGGATGCGAGAATGTTGCCATTGCGCTCGATAAGGACCCCTTGCGTTCTGACCGACCCGATTTCACCGTCTGTCCCAAGGTCGCAAGGGACACAAACCAGTTCATCTCGATGGTTTAACTTTTTAGGTAGTAGACTTACATGCATGACAAAGAAAAAACAAAGAAAAAGAAAAACAAAGGCAAATTGTGGGCTGGTCGAGAAGGAAAAAAGGATACGTGTGGCCTCATATGCAAGCTGTTGCTGGAACGGTAAAAGGACAAGTGCACTTGTTGCGCTTTTTTTTCGGGAAAGAAGAGTGTGAGATTCCAAAAAATGGCACAAATCTGCAATTCCCCCTGTTGGCTCGCCTTTCAAAGTCGCCACAGGTATGTGAACACGTATCAGTTCGATTTCTTTCATTTTTTGAAGATCAAAAGAAAAGGAAAGTTTCTCGATAACATCGTGAGCCAATTCATGCAAGCGCTTCTCTTACACAGTCCAGAATGGAGGAATCGGGCACTCCGCGACCCTTGAGGTCGGTTACAACACTCCGCAAGATTGCCAGTCCGGAGTCATGCGCCGAAGAGCTCGAACTTTGATTTCCTTCGCGCGCACTATAGATATGGTGATTCTGCCTTGGATCTGAGTCTCCGTCTTCTTGACTTTGCTGCTGAGGTTCTTGGTGCTTTGCTGGTCCGCCGCCAAGAGCCAAGGAGGCGCCAGCTCGCGAGGCCGTATTCGGTCGTCGTTCAACCTTTTTTGCCGCGCTTTTTGGCCTGGTGCTGCTTGCAGCCTTTGCAGATCCAGAGAGAGCTGGCGAGGTAGTTTGGCCTCCGTCCGCGCGGACTGACTCGCCTACGCGGCGCGTAGGCTTGTCCGCTTTGCATGCATTTCGGTGATGAACAAGGCTATCAGGGAGAAACGTGCGTCCGCAATTCTCGCATGGAACGAGTGCTTCCTTGTTGAAAGTGTCAAAAGCTGCATCGTTGAACTTGTCCCAGTCAACGTTGTTCGCCTTGCCTGGACGAACGTTAAGCAGATCTTCCTCGGTCACATCAGTGTCCTTGGGCGGTTGTGGCAGAGGCCTTCGCTCGTGTTTGGGCTTTTGGGCCTCCTGCGCGAGGAAGAGCTTCTGGCACTGCTTGATGTGAATCCCAATTGAGTTGGTGCCGTACCCGCGCCCGCAAATATAGCACGTAACAGCCTTGGGGCCCCGGCCCAGTGGTCGCTGCTGCATTCCGTTCATAGCGTCAAGCGCGGGCCCGGCCCACCTCTCGTCAATGTTCTCAGCGTCAACCGATCTGCGCGCGCTCACTGTCAATCAAGGCTTGATGAGGCCCAGCTGCGTGCATTCTAGTCCTAGCTCCCTAGCTAGCCTAGCCGTTACGAAACGAAAAAAGTAAAAGTCACCGTGACTAGAGTCACTGACCGTGACCGCAACTTGAACCGCATGAACTTTAAGAAGTTCCTCAGACAGCAACAAAGAGACTTTTCTTGAGATTCAAGGCTGATTATGTTCATTCCAATATTCAACTCTTATGCTTTCAAGATGCGCTCCGCTGAAAGTTTGTACAAAGAGGACATTACGCGAGCACATTCTGCAAAACAGACGCCCCGATTATTCCGAGTCATTGCTCAAGGAAAAATGTCTTTCAGATTGCTTGCGCATATAAAGAAGAGGCGACGCCCGCCCCGGCAATAAATTTCGTCACATAGCTATCATAGCTGTGGAAGTTTCTCGTGCATCATATGCTCGCTGGGACGAGCGTTGCCTGCGACCTCAAGAGTGTACACGACGTCGGCGCCACGCAAGCCTTGGATTGTCCCGTCACGATGAACAAAGACGTGCTGCACGCGGGGGTTCTTTTGCAATGCAAGAACGAGCGACCTGAGACCCGAAGCTGTGAGTTCATTGTCACAGAGATTCAACGTCACAGTTGAGGCGATAAAGGGCGCTTGAACGAGCATACCAAGTCCATCTACGATAGCGTCGTCTCCAAGCGCATTGTCCGCAAGATCAAGGGTCACACTCGCGTCATTGGCAGCCTGGCAACGCGGCAAGAGCCCAGCGAGATGCTTGCAGACGCTGGCCACCGCCTTGCGGGCCGTCTGCGGGTCCACATATCGACTCGATCCAATGCGACAGCCTCGCAGGCAGAGATGATGACCATTATTCCGTCTCACCAGCAGCGCGGCCTCCACATAGGCGAGCACACCGGCAAGCCGCGCTTCTTGGGCTCGCGTCGCCTCTGCCAGTTGGGCTTCAAGGTGCCGACATTGACGTTGGAGCGCAACGGTCTGCTTGGATTGCTGCTCAAAATTTGAATTGGTCGCTTCAGCGAGGGCAAGGTTCTCCTTGCGGAGCTGCTCAAGCTGGTCCAGCAGAGTCCGCTGCTCAAGCTCGGCCTTCATTCTGCGTTTGCCCTGAAGATTGCCTTCTTTGACCATGCGCTTATGCATCTGCTCGAGTTCAAGTTCTTTGCCCGAAAGTGCATGCTTGACCTGAGAAGCCTCGTCGATGGCTCCTCGCTGCTTGTCGACCGCTTTAAGCACGGTTCCTGACATTTCATGAAGCTGCAGCGTGAGAGCCGCCCTTTGTTTCTCGAGACCCGCAGCCAGAACGCGCGCCTCGTCGCGCGAGGCGTGCGCATCCGTCAGAGCCTTGTGGTGTTGCGCCTCGCGCGAATCAGCCCAGCGACGGATCTCCACGACCCGCGCCTGCAGCTCGAGTCGCTCGGCCTCAAAGTCAGCCATTTCGCGACGCGCTTCGTCGACACCGTCCTCGGCGGCGCGCACCTTGTCTTCGGCGGTTTGCACGCGTTCAAGCATTTCGTAATGTTTTTCGCGCCGAATACGCAGCTCTTCACGCTGAGCGGCAATCGTTTTGGCGGACTCCGTCTCTAGTTTGCGCAGTTTACGGCGTAGCAGAGTTTCTTCTTTCTCCCAGGAACTTCGCACCGTCAGAAGCTCGCGCCGTAAGCGGCTTGCTTCCGCCGCGGATGTCGTGGCATTTGCCTCCAAGTCTGCATTTGTGCTCACGAGTTTACGCACCTTTTCCTTGAGCGATCGAACTTCTTCGTCGAGGGCCTCGTTTTGCGTCTGGACCTTGTCCGAGTGGGCTTCCTGCTGTTGCAAGAGCTGAAGCAGCTGCGCGTTCTGCTGCGTAGATACTTCCATCGCGGCTTCCCGCCCCTTCTTCACCTCGACTTGGTGCGCGAGCTCTTGAATCTCCGCTTCAGCGGCTTCTTTCGCTGTGCGCAGTGTGTTGATCATTTTATCTTTGGCCACGGCGTCCACCTGCATTTGCTGCATCTCCGTCTCGAGCTGGTCGATATTTTCCCGAAGCGCAACGTTGCTTTTGTTCACAAGAGCCAATTGCTCTTCCTTGACAGTGAGTGCCTCGTCTCGTAGCGCAATTAGGTCATTCTCGGCAAAACTGCGTGCGCTCAAGCAAACATCTTCTGCCGAGCGTGATAAAGTTGCATTTCCTGTTCCCGTCGTGGACGCAACTGTCGTTCGTTTTCGAATTATCGTCTTGAGGCGAACCTCCTCAGCCTTCATTCGATCCACTGTGTCCTGCAGCTCGACGACGGTTGCGGCGCGGGCACGCGACTCTCGCGTCTTTTCCTCGAGCGCCTCGCTGAGCATATCGAATTCCTCGTCACCGGCGACAACCTGCTCACGTGCATCTTTGAGTCTTGCGGACTTTTGTGAAGCGGCTACTCTGACTTCTTCAAGTTCACTCTCGCGTGCCTCGAGCATTTCCATGAGGTTAGCATTTTCGGCGCGTGTCTTAGTAACGATATCTTCTTTGGCTTGCAACTTTAGTTGCAGATTTTTAATGTGCTCGCGTAGACTTGCGACCTGCGCCTCGCGCGTTTCTTGAGCTTCTCGGAGCCTCCTTGCATCATGCGCTATAGCGGGTGCCGCCGCCGCTGCTGCTGCTGCTGCTGCTGCGGAAGGAATTGCCGGTTTGGGGCCGTCTCTTCGTGGTCCTGTAGTGGCATTCGTCGTCGTCGTCGTCGTCGTCGTCGTCGTCGGTGGCGGCGTAGTTGTCGCCATTGGGGGAGGACAACGACGTGGCGAAGAGCTTGCTTCGGGCTCTTTAGTCACCTCCGTTTTCTTTTCTTCTTGTTCGTCATCGTCCTCGACCTTGTTGCCGCTGGCGTTAACGTCGCCGTCCTCGTCGCCGTCGGTTTTCTCAAGACCATCATGGCGCCCATGAATGCCAGACATCACTTCGCCTTGCGAAGCGCTCGCTCATGCGCGCAAGCTTTGCCAAAGACGTCAAAGTTGCCGGCATCTCGAAGAAGCAGCTGCAGAAGCATGCAGCAGGAGCAGCGAAACGGTGTGTACCTCGTATCAACCTTGGTGTTGCTATCTGGTGAGTCTTGATAAGGCTTCTTCAACGGCTCTCCTAACTGATTTCGGGACGTATCAATACACTCCCTTTGATAGTACAAGAGAGGAACCCTCTCCGCCATAAAAAGAGGGGATAGCTAGCGCGACCCAGAACCGCCTCGCCGCCGGAGTCCGCGTGCGGTAACTCCGCCCGCCTCGGGGCTTGGCGTAGGCACAGAGCGAGCCCGGAGAGAAGGCAGCCCCGCGTACGGTGGAAACGAAACATGGACAGACCGCCGCCAAGACCCAGGGGTCCGCCGCCGAGAGCGGCGGCGGGCGCCCCTGGAGGCCAGACTAACGCAAGAGGACCGCCACGAGGACCTCCTGGTGCTGCGCCTCCCGGGCCACGTGCTCCCGGAGCAAGAGTTCCGCCTCGTGGTCCCCCTCCACGAGCCCTTGGTAAGTTGCATTCAATACATCCATGATCGTGAAGCGGCAAGAAAAACCATAAGGTGGTGATGATGATCATTGTACGCTGACCACGAGCTATTGCCTTTCATGCTGTTCCCTACGCTACAGCACCTGATACTCCAAGCAAGCCACCTCCAGGAGTTCCACCTCCGAAGAGACCAAAACTTATGCCAGCGGGCGCCGCAAAAGGGACTCCTGGATCGCCAATGGGCCCCATGTCTCCACAGTCGCCAGCAGAACCAAAGGAAGGTCGACCATTGCCGCCTGGACCTCGGCCCGCTATGCCTCGTGGGCCGCCCATGCCTGCTGGAGCACCACCGATGCCGCGAGGCCCTCGAGGCCCTCAGTCTCCTGGTGGCGCAGGACCTCCTCTACCGCGCGGTCCGCGAGGGCCTGGGGGTCCACCTCTACCACGAGGACCACGAAGTCCTCCAGGTGGAGCAGGTGCACCCCCACTCCCCAGTGGTCCTCGTGGTCCTCCGGGTCTTGCAAGACCACCTCGTCCTACGCCTACCTCGGGTTCACCGCCTCTGCCGCAAGGGCCTCGAAGCCCACGCCCACCCGGGGGGGCTGCGGGCGCTATGTCATCTCCTACCGGAAGGCCTCCGCTGCCACAAGGACCTCGTAGTCCTCCAGGAGGAAGATCGCCGCCCATTCCGTCAGGTTCACCTCCTCGTCCGGCAGGGCAGCCACCTCGTCCAGCAGGTCAACCGCCTCGTCCTGCAGGTCTTCCGCCACGCCCGACTGGCCAGCCGCCACGGCCAGGGGGTCCGCCAATTCCAGGAGGCCAGCCTCCACGCCCAGCTGGACGTCCCACGGGACCACCTCGCCCTGCTGGACAACCACCTCGCCCTGCTGGACAACCACCTCGACCAGCTGGGCAACCTCCTCGCCCTGCTGGACGTCCCGCGGCACCTTCAGGTAGGCCTCCCGCGCCAGGAAGCCGACCTGCAGCTCCTGCAGGCCGCCCTCCAGCTCCTGCAGGCCGCCCGCCGCCTCCAGCGGGAAGCCCGCCGCCTCCAGCAGGAAGCCCACCACCACCTCAAAGCCCGCCGCCACCGAATCTGGCATCAGCATCGTCATCATCATCATCATCACCTCCTGCAGGCAAACCTCCCCCGCCGGCAGGCACTCAAGCACCAGGTGCTCGTCCTCCTCAAGCCAGCAAAGTCCCAGGACCTCCTGCATCGCCTCCCCCACCTGCATCGCCACCGCCTCTGGAAGGCGCCAAGCCGATCATTCCACCGCCACCGGCTGAGATACCTCTTCCGCAAGCTGGGCAGCCGCAATACGAAGGAGAATCACATGATGTCCAACAACACGCTATCCCGGCTGGTCAATTCGACGAACTTGATAGAGCTGAAGCTCTCGAACTTCCACCCGCACAGGATGCCGAAGACAATCTTGAGCCGGTCGTGAAGGTTCTCCCAAAGCTCGTCCCGGGACAGCTCGTAGTCGAAGTTGTGGAGGCGTATGGACTTTCGAAAGATGAAGCCGCAGCAGCAATTACACAGACACGAATCGATCCATATCTCAAGTGCACTCTTGGAAAGCAAAAGAAGGCCCCGACGCACAAGGGTCGAGTCCTTAAAAACCAAGGAAAAGACGTTCCTTTCAACGAGAAGATGGTCTTTAATATGGTTGATCCAGAACCTTTCGCTTCAGAAGGCGATGTGACGCTGACTTTCAAAATTATGAACAGCAACGTACTTGCAGACACGACACTCGCCGAGACGGAAATTTCTGTATCTGGGCTTTTTGCAAATTTCCAGCATGAAGGCGAGTACCGGCTGTTTTACCGCAGACGAAAGTCAGACCCATTACAACCTGCAGGCGGGGTAAAATTGCGCATGCGTTTCTATCCTGCTCGCATGGGTTATCTACTTGTGCATTGCATGGAGGGCCGAAAGATGAAGAACATGGAGCTCATGGGCAAGCAGGATCCATACTGCAAATTTGAAATGTTGGACCAAAAGCCACAACGATCCAAGACGATCAAAAATGGAGGCACGGACTGCTCCTTTGATGGAGAGGAACTGCGCCTTTGGGTGAAATCGAATACTTGGACAGAACAGCTGCGTTTCTCCTGCTTTGACGAAGACATTGGATCGGACGATCTTATTGGGGCTCGAAACTTTAATTTGCTCGAATTCATGACGGATGCCTCGACAATAGAAGAATTCGACCAAGAAGGCATGGGACGCATCCACGAGGAATGGTATGAGATTTTCCAAGGGAGAAACATGGACAAGCTCTCTGGGGAAGTCCGTCTACGCTTCCAATTCTACCCCGCAGGTACGCTAGTGATCCAGTCGATCGAGGCTCGTCATCTTGTCGGCAAGGACACCATGGGTCGGCAAGATCCTTACATTGTCTACATGATGAAGTCGGATTACGACACATCAAACTTCAAGATGCGAACGAAAACAGACACAGATGGTGGAACTGACCCAAGGTGGGACGAAACGTCCAAGATGGCCGTCGTGGACCATCACGAGCTCGTCATGGAGGTCTACGATGAGGACACGATTGGATCTGATGATCTTATCGGCAAAGCATCCTTCTCGCTCCTTCCACTCTTTCGAAAGGGTGTGCTTGATACCTGGGTTACCTTGCGCAACAAGGATACTTGGGGCCGTGTTACCAAATGCGGTGAGGTGCATTTGCACCTCGAATTCATTGCGCCGCCGAGCGTGGCATACCCGTTGCTGCAACCAGACATGGACACTTTTGACGACACAGAACGTGAGAACAGACTCCGCGACGAGTCTGATGAGCAGGCTGCTGTCGCGGAAGATTCTGGTTTTGGAAAAGGCGCATTTGTCAACGGGCGCCCGCCCGGTTCCACTGATGAGTTCACGGACGCGGACATCGAATCGGCCTTTCAATTCATCGATCTTAATAAAAATGGTTTCATCGGCGCAGGGGAAATTCGACACATCCTCGTTTGCATGGGCGAGCTCATTACTGACGAAGAGGTGGACGAGATGGTTCGCATGGTCGACTCTGACGGCGACGGTCAGGTCTCCTTTGCGGAATTTCGCTTACTCATGCTGCACCCGGACCCCGCGAACTTCGACGCTTCGACCGTCAAAGATATTGTCGAGGCCGCACCTGGAACGGCAGCGCTGGGCCTCGATGGTAAGGATGTGGCAGCGCGCCAGGAGCAGGACGCAGCTACGAAGCGAGAGAAGATCAATTTGATGCGCCTCTTTTCTCAGGCGAATGAGGTCTCGATGCCAACGCTTCAGCGTGCCTTTGAGAAGTTTCGCCTTCTCGACCGCGGTGCCGGCTCCACTGGTTTTGTTGACTTCCCTACAATGTGCGATATCCTGCTCGTGGAACCTACTGGCGAGTACAAGAAGCTCTTCAAGCTCATGGACTACGAGGGTCAGGCTCGAGTGAACATGCGTGAAATTTTGCTTGGTCTCTGCAATTTCGCCAATGCCCCTCTTGAGACGCGCTGCAACTTTTGTTTCCTCATGTACGACGAAGATGGCAATGGTTCTCTTGATCGAACGGAAATCACCGAGATTCTCAAGGCTAACCATCTCGTATCGGACCCCAAGGCTGTGCGCCGCAAGGTCGACACCGTTATGCAGCAAGCGGATCGCGACGGGTCTGGAACGGTCGACATTGACGAGTTCCTCATTCTCGCAAAAAAGTTTCCCAACTTGCTCTTCGCTGTGCAGCTTGACAGCATGGCCGACTAGATCATGTTCTGCTCGAATGAATGTTGATTTTATTGGCGTTATCTCGAAGCTCCTCTGAGCCGGGCTACTGGAGGAAAAGCTTGACGAGGACCATTTCGCCGACTCCATTTTGTCCTAAACAATCTTACTGCGCGGTGTGCAGGAACCTACGCTGTCGAAGTCTGCACAAGATGAGGCTGTTTAAGCCAGCTGTGCGCGACGCTATCAAATTAGACGAGACTCACGACGCCTTTTTCCTTTTTCCCTAGTCACAAAATATCGCTTCGAACAATGTGTGCAGTTTCACGTGTGCGTGCTTTGTTAGATAAAGTCAAGTGTTGCAGTCTGATTCCCCTCCCCTACCCATTCTTGGGCTTCCTTCCCAAGACACAAAATTAGTCCAGGACATTTAAAAGAGACATTCTTTGCATAGGCCTATTCTTTTCTTTTTATTTGATACTGTGGCTGGGTATGTTTTTTTGGGTTGTTTGGCCTTCCATTTTCGTTTCAGACATATTATGATGCACGCATGCGCGCGTTGATAAACGATGCTCCCTCCATTCACCAGCTCGAAAACGGCGCAGCTAGAGGCCATCTCGGCCGGACTCCCGCAAGATGCGATCAATTTGCTCGTCGCTAGCCAAAGGAAGCTGAACGAGCTGGTAAAGGAGGGCAGACACACCTCCGATGAGTGCTCCGACTGGATAAGTGTACGCAGCCTCCTGCTGCAGCGCAAGTGCGACTCGATACTGTGATTCCTCCTCGATTCGCAAGGTACCAAACATAAATCCGAAAAAGGTTCCCGAAAGCATGCTCGCCGCCGCGAGAAGAGCAACACGAGCTTGTGAGCTAACGACGGCGGATCGTCGCGTTCCTCGCCTCGTATCGAAAGTTGAGGCGATGTTCGCTCCCTGACCCCCACGCTCCGAGCATTTGTGCACCACCTCATCGGTAATTTCGGCGATTGAGAAAACGAGACAAAAGTTAAGCGATGCACCCAGCACCGTGTAAAAGAGAACCTTGGGCGCCTCGGGGAGCCAGTGGATGAAACGGCGATCAAGAAGGAAGCACGCAATTGCAGAGAGAAAAACCCAGACATCACAAATGATGAGCAAGATCACATGCGCGCTGCACCAGCCGCGCTCCGGAATCTCAATTTTCACAAGATGCGCACTGATGAGGATGAACTGCATAAAAAAGAAAAACCCATAGGCGATTCCAAAAAAGGTGGTTTCGGAAATTTCGACGAGAGAAATGGAGATAAAGTACGAAAGCACCATCCCCGAGAGTGCTCCGCCAACAAGCGCGACGAGCAAAGATATTGCCCGAAAAGACTGCACCATTGGAAGCATTCGGAAAAGTACGAATGCAAAGACAATAATGACGAGAAAAGCCACGCCCAAGAGATAAATCCAAATATGAGAAAGCCCGGCAGAGCAACTTAATGGCTCGAGGGCCACTGCCGAGCACTCTCGAATATTTTCCACGGTCCCGACGACGCAGTGACCGGAGTCTCCGTCGCTGCCTCCAGAGCACCATGCGCAGTTGTAGACATCTTCAGTGCACACATTGCAAGCTGTTCGACGAGGACACTCGCGTTCGGCCAACTCGTTGGTCACGGCACAATTTGGCCCGTCAAAGTCTTGGCTGCAAAAAGTGCGCACTTGACGTTGCGTCTCCCCGGGACCTGCGCACTCAAAAGCCCAGCTGAGTAGCGCAAAGCGGGCAAAAGATTTTCCAGTTGCTGCGGTGAACCCAACGTGATACTCTCCTGTTATAGCACCAACCTGCGTCGAGATGAGATCCTTGTGAACGTATCGCCCGTCGGCGCTCTTGTGCGAAAGTGAGACTTTGAGAATGCCGTCGGAGGGCTCGTACGCGATGGTAATGAAGCGAGCGCGAAGGCGATTCTCGAGAGTCTCATCGTAGAGAGCAAGATCTTCCCAGGGTGATGAGTACTTTTCCGCGAGTTCGGGCTCTTTGGCGCTTAGCTTTGCGCCAAAAAGCCCGCTATGGACCGAAATATGGGGCTTCGCTGGATCACCCATTTCTGCGCTTTGTGCAGTGTCAAATTCGACGGCAAGGCCTAATCCTAGGCCGTCGTAGCCGAGGCCAGCGTCGCTGTTTCCAATCGAGTACGGTCCGGCGGACTGCAAGACGAAGGCGAAGCCTTCTCCGCCCGTATTTTCGACTTCTGTGATGGTGAATCCGAATTGAGAGACGAAGCCATTATCGACGCGAACGGGCTTGTCAAACCATGCTGCGCCCACTTGATGCGTTTGCGCTTGCGTGAGCACAAGCTCGCCAACCTCGCCAACAGCGTCGCCGTTGAGGTTGAGGTGCGGTCTGTTCTGGAAATTAGGAAAGCGAAAGTTTTCCATGCCAAGCGCTGCTCCCGCGGAGCTTGCGATGGTCAGCAGGGTAAGAGCCCGTGCTACTTTGAAGGGACTTCGAGTCTGCGTTCGCGTGTGTTGTCGTGGCGGCACCATCCTTGGTGGATCCCTTTGCCTTTCCTGTTACGAAGGGTTCGCTCGCCCCGTCTCAAGCCCGCCTTGCCCAGGGCCTGCTCGGCGTCCGTGCATGCACTGTCCTGCGTCTGCACGCCGGCCTGCGCAGCTTGGCTCCTGCGCGCGAAGCGTGCGTATTTCTTTTGTTGGGGTATTGTGCGTGCATGCCATCAGCAGAGCTGGCAATAAACTGAAGAGATCGAAAAGCCGCAAGCCACGTGGTTGCTAAGCTATCATATTTAGTTTGCAGATGACCGCGCACCACCGTCCATGGGCCGCCAAGGATGAGAGCCGCGATCTGGCACAGGAAGGGAGAAGCAAAGTGGTTGCGTTCCTATTTGAGGAAAGCTCGCATCGATACTTCCGGGGAAAGTGGGGAACGAAGATGAACTTAATTTAGCATACTTTTACGTTGCGAAGCGAGCGTTATCAAGAAAGAAACCAAGTGAGCGCGAGATGTAGAGATCCTTACACGTATTCTATGACAATGGCGGTGACCTCAAAAATACCCTTCAGTGACCGCATTCCCAATTAGGCAAGCAGGAATCTTCTCAAAGAGATTCGCGAGAGAGGACAGAAACACGGTCAGTCATGGCTTGCTTCTTCATCGATGCCATTCCTAACACAAATCGTGGCGAGGACCCTCGAGGACGTTCGCGTTGCCAGGGGACTTTCCAAACGAAGGCAAGAAAAGGAAAACCTCTTTTAATTTTGTATACCAGAACCACGCAGGCGCACTGGAGTCCTCATTCCGAGCGCCCCCGAGCGCCGAAAGGGAGAGAAGAAAGGGACCCGGACAAAGCAAGGACGTACCCAGGGGTCTTTGTTTCTCGACTTTCTTTACGCCTCGAGCATCTCGACATCGGTCGTGACAGTGGCAAAGGTCTCGATGTCGGTAGATACAACCTTGGTCGTGCCGGGCGGGAAGTGGCCAAAGGTAGCTGGTTTGTTGATGGAGGCGCGCAGGGGACCCTGGTCGTTGGGCGTGATGAAGTTGCGCTTCATGTCAACCTTGTCCTTGGTGATAATGCAGACATCGACATTGCTACCGGAGCCGAGATCGTTGAAGATACCGGCCTTGATGGCCTCGGCAACGAGATCGATGGCCTCCTGCTCGGTCAAATTATCCTTGTAGCTAGTCTCGAAGACGGACATGGCTGCGAGCGAGCCGGAGCCCATTGTCACATATGGGAGCTTGTCCGTGGAGCCGTGCGGGTAGACAGTGCTGTTTAATAAAAATAACACAGGTTCCAAAGAAGAAAAGAAAAGAACAGATCGATCGATCGATTGATCCCATGAACAATGGGAGAGAAGAGGAGACAATGAGCAGTCAGTTAGCACAGCACGCGGTGCAAATTCACTTGTCAAGACGGTTTCGAACCATCTATGGATGGTAAACTTACTAGAGATGCGGGCCAGTGGCGTCAACGCCACCAAGAACGAGGGCCGCCGAAACGTGACCCTGATAGTTGAAGAGGTGCCGCTTGAGCATCGTCATGGCGGTCACGACGCGCGACGACTTTGCGGTGTTCAGGCGGAGCAGTTCCAGCTGGGAGCTAATCTGGCCAGTCTGTGCGATTAGAAACAGAAGGGGAAAAAGAAAAGAAAGAAGAGAAGACGAGAAATTAGGAGGAAGCGCGAGACGTCACAAAAATGTGCGCGAAAAACCGAGAGTTAGTCATCGAATAAGGAATGGAACTGACGCACGATCGTACGCAGGCTGCGAAAGATTCTGATGCCACGCAGGGCATCGTTCGTATTCCGTTACGGCTCCTGGAGGATCGAGGTCAAACTTACGGTCATCTCGGTGTCTGCGGCCGTACCTGCGCCACAGCAATAGATGTTTGGCGCAATGTAGTGGATCTTCTCACAGTTCTTGTCGACAATGACATTGCCAGTAGCGCGCGTATCAGCGGCCAAGGCGACGCCGCCATCAAAGACGACGCCTACAATGGTGGTACCGGTCTTCCAGGCCTTGGGCATGGTGCCCTTGATGCCGCTGTCGCTGTTCATGAAGGAGACATTCCGCTTGAAGTTCTCAAAGTTGAAGCCGCCGTCCACGTGCGGGAACGACTTGTCGGCACGGTTTTCCTCCACCATCGTGTTTGTCGCTTTGCTCGCTCTCGCTTTCTCGCTCCGCGTGCAAACTGAAGAAAGAAGAAGAAGCTTCGCTCCCCGCGATGAACGCGAAGCCCTCTTGCGTCACGTAGCGTATGCGCGAAGAGGATGCGAGCGAGCGGGCGAGGAAAGGGGGGGCGGCTGGAAGGCACGCGGGGGGCGTGCGCGTGCGAACGGACGGCCGGCGCGGGCGGGCTTGCTTGCTTGCTTGCGCGGCGTGGCGTGGCTCGGTCGATTGGGTTTGATCTTCGCCACAACGGCGAAACGGCGGTGAACCTTCGCACCGTAACCGACTGTAACCACCACGAAAAAGGTAACGCTGTTCTTTACGTGTTCTTGTTCTTTGCTTGTTCTATTATTCACTGAGCAAGCAAGCAAGCAAGCAAGCAAGCAAGCCATTCGTGCTAGCTCCAGGTACACGAGGAAGCAAGAGAGAGAGAGAGAGAGAGAGAGAGAGAGAGGAAAGGAAAACTTTAGAGCAAAGAAAAAGGAAAAGTATCCTCTTCTACATTCATGTATCCTATCGTTCATTCAACTCGGGGCTTGGCGCGCGAGGATGGCGGTCGCCTCGTTCGCCGAGCTGCTGCTGCTCGAGCCCCCCGTGGACCCGTAGCCGCTCGTAGCGCGGCCTTTTTTGATGATTTGACGACGAATTGATTCGGAGCGCCTTTTTGTCGGCTTGGACTTGTAGCGGAGCCTCGAGTCTGTCATGGCAGAGTCGTAGCGTGAATACGTCCAGAGAAGGCTAAAGCCAAGCAGCATGGTAGCCCCGGAAAGGTTGGCCCAGCTCAAATCAAGGCTACGCGCAAAGAGAACCGCGACAATCCACTGCGGAAAAATCTTGAGACTGCCAATCACGCCCACTGTGACGGCGGTCGCCATGGTGCTCATCCACGTCATGTTTACCTGAAAGACGAGAATAAAAATCCCACCTCCAAGCGCCGCACACCACAGTGCGGGGCTCTCGTTTCGGGCAAATTCCGAAACAGGCACTGACACCGTAGACGTGTTCACGCCAAGCTGCTCGAGGCCGCCGTCCTCGAAGAGAATAACAAAGGGAAATATTACAAAGCAGCTCCACCACAGCTTGATGGCCGTGAGCT
Source organism: Schizochytrium sp. CCTCC M209059 (assembly GCA_000818945.1). Lineage (NCBI taxonomy): Eukaryota > Bigyra > Thraustochytrida > Thraustochytriidae > Schizochytrium > Schizochytrium sp. CCTCC M209059. Next base: position 43,320 of record KN805371.1, read on the forward strand.
CGACAGGGTTCATTCCGGGGACGCGACCAAAGGGTCCCGCTTCGCGCACGAGGAGATGGTGAGAGGCCTTGCGCAGTAGGGTCACACACAGTCCGAGCAAGATTGGGCTCACCAAGTTGACGGTGATCGCGTATAACCCGGTCCCTGGCGGAAGGATTTGATTTGTGCGGTATGCTACAAGCACGGTTCCTAACGTAGAACCAACGCATGCAGTGAGCTCGAGTCGATTGAGTCGCTCCCTATTGATCATATGCGCAAACAAAACAGTAAACATGAGGTCGGTCGCCTGAAGCAACAGGTGTGGAGCCAACGGCATTAGCTTGAGCCCAACGTTTGTCACGGCGTACTTGGCACCAAAGAGTGTTCCTATGGGCATTGTAATTCGAAACTTGTACCAGAGCTCGGGGCCAAAGATCCAACTCTGGTCGAGCGGGTCACCAATATAGGATTCTTCGCTCCACGAGACACCGCGACTTGACTCGATTGATTCTGTCCCTGGTGGACAGGCGACGCCTCGTGAACCTCGAGCCTCTTGCACTTCTTGTGGGCGGACACGCTCTTGATAGTAGTGACGTGTTCGTTGGGCCCCGGGCGCCTCGAGATCGCCGCCTCGCTGTTCGCGTTGCGCGCCTCGCCTGCTCGCATGAGCATCCTCGGCGAGGCCATCTCCAATGAGGCGGGCGCTTTCGTCCAAGGTCGCGAGCGGCTCACTCTGCGCGCTTGAGACACTTGCATCGCTCTCTGACGCCTCCACGGCGTTGTCGCGGCGCAGGCGCAGCCCTCCCACCTCGGCGTACCCGTACGCGTCAGCGTATTTGACGGCGGCGACGCGCCAGGCCCTCCGCAAAGCGTCCCCGGCCGTGAGCGCGACGGCTGTAAAGCCGAGCTGCAGCAGCGTGGTCGTCAGCGGATACGGGAACCCCTTATCTCCCGCGACGCCGTCGAAGACGACCTTGTTGTACAGAGGGATCACGGCCGAGACGCCCAGGAAGACCACCACGGCCACCACGAGCTTGGGGCCCTCGTACCTCAGCGCATCCCGGTCCCGGTTCTGCTTGGCGTGCCGGAACAGCATCCTGCGCCTCGCGCCTCGCCGCCGCCTCGCCTCGTCTCGCCGCCCCCGCCCCCGCCCCCCCGCGGGCGCGCGGCGGGCATGGCGCAGAGCCGGAGCGGCCTCGATGGAGGCGCCAAGGACCGCCCCGGCGCCGGGGAGGAGGAGGAGGAGGAGGAGGAGGAGGAGGAGGGCCGGGGCGTATCGTGTGGCCCCGCGCTCAGCGTCCGCGTGGACAAGACGTGCGGGCGCGCGCGGGCGCTGACGCTGGCGCTGCCCCACGGGCCGGTGATCACGCCCGTGTTCCAGCCGGTGGGGACCAAGGGCACGATCAAGGGGGTCACCACGCAGGAGATGAAGGAGGCGCCCATCTCGTGCCAAATCCTCTTGGGTAACACGTACCACCTGGCGAATCAGCCGGGCGCAGAGGTAATTCGGCGCATGGGCGGTCTGCACAAATTTATGAACTGGGACGGCAACATTCTCACAGATTCGGGCGGCTTTCAGATGGTATCTCTTTTGCGACTCGCGCAAATCACCGAAGAAGGCGTGAATTTTCAGTCGCCCTCGGACGGCACGGAGCTCATGCTCACCCCCGAGGAATCGATTCGCACGCAACATCGCATCGGATCGGACATCGTCATGATGCTCGACGACGTCATTCACTCGTGCACAGTGGATGACGCACGCTTTGCTGAGGCCACGGACAGGACGATTCGATGGCTGGATCGCTGCATCGAGGCCCACAAACGCGGCGGGGAAGAGGACGAACGCAATGGATTCAAAAGCGGGCCAAAGCATCAGAATCTTTTTGCCATCGTGCAGGGCGGCCTCGACGTCTCGCCCGGGGGTCTTCGCGAACGCTGTCTGGCCGAAATGGCCAAGCGCGACGCAAACATTCCGGGCTATGCCATCGGTGGCCTTGCGGGCGGCGAATCGAAGCACCAATTTTGGCGCGTCGTCGACACGTGCTGCCGTCACCTCCCAGCGCACAAGCCGCGCTACCTGATGGGTGTCGGGCACCCGTTGGATATTGTTGTTTGCAGTGCGCTCGGCGTCGACATGTACGACTCTGTATTTGGCACGCGCACGGCCCGCTTTGGCACCGCGTTCACCCCTTCTGGATCAATAAAACTAAAGCACGCCAAGTTCGCCAAGGATGCCGGCCCTATCGCCGTCGGGTGCCCCTGCAGCGCCTGTCGCCCTGCACGTGCTGGCGCCACGCAGCCAGCCTGTTCGCGTGCGAGTCTTCACTTTTTGCTCAAGCAAGCGAGCGACAATGGTGTTGCAAGCATTGTCACTCACCATAATCTCGTCTATCTCTTGGAGCTTGTGCGCAGCATGCGGCAAGCCATTCTCGACGATCGCTATCCAGCTTTCGTCAATGACTTTTTGCGCAAGCAGTTTCCGCCCGAGGACAGCAAGGCGCATGTCCCGCTATGGGTTTGCGAGGCGTTGGAAGCCGCCGAAATCGCTCTCGATCAAGACCTCCGCAGAGAAGTCCGCGACGAAGGAGCACAGCCCGCTGAATAGGTAGTAAATTGAGTAATGCGCAACATACTTCGTATCCGATTCACTGCGGTGGCCCGGGCCTACAAATGACACTTGGGCATCTTTACAGGTTGTATCGTGTGACAGCTCAAACGATGATATATCGGTTTCTTTTCTTTTACTTTGTAGTCTGTTTCGCGGCTGCTGCTAGGCCATATCTGAAATGAGTTTTCTAAGATGAATGATCCGTCGTCCTTTACCATAACTCTTGCATTGTTTTCCTTTTCTTATTTTTCTTGTGCACCCAGCGCACGCCCATTCATGCGATAGTCTCAAATGTGCTTGCTGGACAGTGCGCCACGCACAAAAGCTTGCTCAGCTCCTGAGGACAAACTTCGGACGAAGCGTCGGCGATGCGCAAGATTTCAGCCTTGTTCTCGAGCAAGATGTCGATGCAGGCATCACCAATGGCGCGCGAGAGCTCGGCGACGCGTGAAGGATCTGACACAAGTTCCAAAGAGAGGTCAGCACAGAGGGTTGCAGGATCCCGCAAGAGCGCCTTCACATCGCTGACCGAGGCTGCCGCGGACAGTGCATGTGCGAGAAGAGCCGTGGTTCCTGTGCAAACTGAGCACGGCAGAGTAAGGTAGGCATTACCAAAGCTACGCAGCGACACTTGCCAGAGTGGGCGCGCAGCACAGACACCAATACGCTTAACGCAAGCTTCAGTCCCAAGTGATGATCGCGCTGGCACTGGCTGAGTCAAGAGCTCGAGAAAGTCGTCGTGAAAGGTATCCAACAACACGTTGCATGCCTCGATTATAACGTGCTTGGCCCAGGGAAGATCTTCATACGTTGCGGGGATATCGAGAGGCAGTCGCCCGCAGACTCGCTCCAAAATCGTGAGTGCAACTTCTTCCGAGAGGTGAAAGGGAACGTATTGTTTTTGGCCGAGGCGAAAGCCCACCTGAACTTTTCGATGCGGGTGCGCCTCTCTTGCCTTGGCCTGGCGCGCAGAGGCTTGGTACATCATTTCCTGGCAGAGGCAGCATGAGGCTCGCTGCATGCGCCCCTGGCACGATAGCTCATCGCCAAATGATGCACTACGAAGCGTAATGAGGGCTTCATCGTCTGTGAGATTAGCCCAAGGTCCCGCGTATGTTGGTGTCCGAGACTGCGGCATGTGAGCTAACGACTGAGCACGAGCTGGGGCAATGAGGAGAAAAGCAAGCAAGGCCACCAACGTTGGAGCAAGCAGCACAGACAATCGCAACAGCTTGTGAAGCACGCTGACGGATACTTTTTGGCGCGTTGAGCTCTTGGGCACAGTCTCTTGTGCAGTGTCTTGAGGCTCGTCTCCTGTCGCCGCTATTCCTGATGTTGCTGTCGCTGCTTCTGGGGCGTTTCCCACCGGCTTGCTCACGCCGCTGGGCACGGACTGAGATTCCGCCGTTCGCACATCTGCAGACGTTTTGTTAAAGAATCCGCCAAAAGTGGCCTTTTGTTTGGCCTTGTGCTTGTTTACATGGTCTTTGAACTTGCGCACGGCACGAGCAAGTGCTGGGTTGTCTGGATGAAAGTCTTTGGCAGCACCCAAGCAGGCTTTGGCCTCCTCAAAGTTACCGTTCATCATGGAAATGTTTGCGGCCCGAAGCAAAAACTTGAGATTGTGTGGGTCGAGGGAAAGCGCAGCAACACAAGCATCGCTGGCCTCTTTCCACTTTTCCTGTCGCTCAAAGCAGGCTGCTGCGTTCCCGGCACATTGCGCGCGCAGCTGTATGAGGTCAGGGTTCGAATTGTATGGGTCGTTGGCAAAATCTTCTTCGCTCATGTGCTTTTCTTCATTGGGCGGCTCTTCTTGTCCAGGCTGTTGTGGCTGTGATGTCGGCAAATGAGACTCGCTTCGTTTGAGACCATCTTGATAGCACTGCAAGGCCTTATCGAGACGACCTTGTTCGAAGAAATAGTTGCCACGCTCCTTGCGCTTGCGCACCGAGCCGATAAGCTCCTCGGGCGTCATATCGACGGGCTCCTTTTCCGGTTCGTCCACGCGGACAAGTTCGACCCTGAACTCGACATCCTCGTTGGGTTTGACCTTGTCACCCAGTCCGAGATGAGCATATGCAAATCGGTGATTTACCTTGACATCTGCGACCTCGCCTTCTTTCATGAGCCTAATGGCGAGCGTGAGGCCTGGGACCACTTCTTCGAGAACATTGTCGCCGATTGTCACCTCGACAGGTTGTCCTTTTCCAGCCTCGCGCGTATTTTCAAAAGGCTCTGCATCTTTGTCTTTGCCTTGCACGCGACCAACGTAGTGAACATACGCAAGAGACTTGAACTCGGGCGTTGGGCCAGTGCCCTCTCGCACGGTTCTTTTGAGGACTACGCCGCCGCCCATGATATCTTGCCATTCTTCCTTGTTTGCGTTGCTGGTCATGGTGCGGGCCGGCGAGAAGAAGACCGATAGAGACAAAGATAGAGAGAGAGAGACCCTTGGCAAGCGTCGCGAAAAATTTTGCTCTCGGTGCAACCACGCTCAACGACGACGACGACGACGACGACGACGACGACGGTAGTCCAGCCCTGCCTGTCTGCCCACTTGCGTCAGAGGACTCTCTCGCACCACCAGTGGGCAACGGTCGCCTTAGCGCGCACACGCTCGGCCGGGTGGGCGCTCCCTTACTCCCTCGCTCCCTCGCTCCCCTCCTTCTCGACGCTTTGCGAAGACGCGTCCACGCGCGTTTTGCGTTTGCTCGAGCGCGCCGCGGCTCGTGAACAAAGAACGGCCGGTAAAAAACACGGGCTTAGCCAAGGCCTAGGCCCAAGCTAAGACAGCATGAAGGCTTGCGTTGGTGCCGAAGACAAGCAAGCTTAGGCGTACGTTGAAGAGAAGAAAGCGCCATACGTTCCGTTGTGAGTCCACAGGGCCTAGGCCCGCCCGTCCATGTAGTCTACGAATGGCAGGCTGATCGAACGGGTTAGCAGCCAGTGGCAATTGAGATGAAGTTTCATGAGATAGATGAGAAGGAATTTTATGCGATCGGTGAGAAGGTCTACCTTGTTTGGCGCGTGCCGCGGTGCTTCTGAAAGGCAAATCTTATAGGGGCTTAGAAGGAATTCATGGGCCCGCACGGACATACTTTGTTTTGGGAAAGACTGACTGTTGATTTTTCTTTTTGGATATAATGTCAACGTGAAGCGCGTCGCATGTAAAAGGTCTTTCAGGAGTCATAAACGCGACGGGGTGCGTCTTAAAAACAATACCATCAAAGAGATAGGTTCCCGAGCGCACGTAAAGATATGGTGAACCTGTAAGCGCCCAGCACGAAGCACTGATGCCTGTCCATATCATCTATTATTGATCTCGTTTTAGACCTCAATTAGCCTCTGAGAGACTTTCGATCATGATAGAGACGACGGCGAGACCAACATCCGCGATGGAAGCACTTGCGATGGCCGTCACGTTATTGCATGTTGCAGCCTCGTCAGGCACCGAAACACATGATGCCTCAAGTACGCCCGCTTGCATTTTCAACGCCATGTAATCATCCAAGCTTCCTGCGCTCGCCGTCATGGTGTTCCCGTCGGGTTCCGCCAGAGGCTGGCCAGCAGTTCCGGCCCTCTCCCAGGCGCCCACGCCCAGCGCCGCTGCACGCCCGGTACCCCTAGGCCGAGGCGACGCGCCCTCGCCGGCGCCGGCCTCGCCAAAGACACCAGCCGTGGGGGCCATTGTCTCGCCACTTTCGAGCCTCGTTAAGTCGAGGGACATCTCGCAAGTGTCTTTTTAGCGTGGCTGAGGCGTGTGCAACAGCTTGGGACGTGGCAGGCTTGCTTTGCGCCGCCGAGGTGGACCCGGCCGCTCGCTCTTCCGCGGGATCGCGCCTCCGCTTTCGCGACAGCTCCGCGGCAGCCCGCGCAGCCGGTCAGGCGGGCGCCCGTCGCTCGTGCGCGTCCTTGCCTGCCTTGGCTCCAATCGAGACCTGTCGCTGATCCCCCGTCTGCCCGGTCTGCTCGTACGCTCCGTTCGTACAGTCGCGACGCCGGGCGGACGCGTGCAGGGCCCTTGCAGGCAGCGCAGCTCGCTGGCAGACGAACTCCTTCCGTGCGCAGACGAGCACCGGCGCCGGTGTCGAGGGGTCGCGGCTCTGCTCTTGTTCTGGTTCTGCTGATGCAAGAATCGATTGTTGTGTGTGATGCCCGGATCCACTCTCGACACGGGATTTTCTTGCTATCATCGTTGGGGAGAACGGAGCTGAGAAAAGAAAGAACAGCAGGGAATGACAAAGAGAAAAGAAAAAGGGACCGCGGGAACGAACGAAATGATCAGGTCGATCGACGACCGAGCGGATGATTGCCCGCCCGTAGAAGAGCGGCGGCGGCAGCGCGTGCAGGTGAAGGACGGCGAGGGGAGAGTGGAAGGCAAGCCGGAACCGGACGAAGTTGACCGGGGCCGCGCAGCCAAGACGTGAAAGGGAATCAATAGCCCGCTGTCTGCTCGCAAGCAGTGTGAAGGAGGTGGGTGTCGAAACGAGGAACTACGTTCTTGCAGTTGCACTTGATGCTCACTATCCGCGCATCTCGCACGGTCCCGAAGAAGCAGACGTTGGCCGCACGAAGGCCGAAGTAAGACGGAGACTCAGTGGAGCTTGAGAAGATGCCGTCGCGGGTCCTTTTTCTTGAGTTGAACCAACTCCCGCGCAAGTCTCCCATACCAGCCTGGGCAATGTTGGTGGTTTTTTTCTTCTTCGCGACCTAGATCTTGATGTGGAGAGGCACTTCTGGGGTGAGGACGCAAGCATCGCTAGACACGGTGATGCGTTTGAGGCGCCTCTTTCAAGGCCACCGTAAAATCATAGCTTGCCAAAGGTGCGCAACATCGCGCTGATACGCTTTCCTCGTAGCATTCTGGGTCTTTATGTGGTGCTCGTAACACTCCTCCAGTTGTAGTATAACAAGTCTTGCGTTGATGCGACGATCTGGAAAGCCGTGTCTACCCGTTCATCATCTCGCTCGAAGGCACGCAAAAGGCCCTCACCTGGCAAGGAGCATATAGTGAGTGTTTGGGACTTGCGCAAGCCTCTCTCTTTCTTTTCGAATGCTCAGCAAGGTCAAACTGTCCCAAAAGAAAAAGCAAAATACAATCAGATACATACTGACTGTGAGCATCAAGGGAGAGATGGCCTGATTGGGCTCAAGAGTCTATATTTTTCAAATGCTCAGCAAAATCAAACTGTCCCAAAGGAAAAAAAAAAAGTTACAATCAGATACAAACTGAGCATCAAGGGAGAGATGGCCTGATTGGGCTCAAGAGTCCCTCCCCATTGTCTTGATAGTCATCACCATCGAGCTCGGTTTCTTCGACGTCGACCTTCTCGTAAGCAGGGTACTTTTGCTGCCAGCTGTAGGCCTTGGAGAGGTCAAAGTCGACCATCTCCACAGATAAACGCTTGCGAGCCGGAAGCTCGAAGTCGACTTCCATATTCACCGGGGGACGATATCGCTTGAGAAGCAGTGAAGAGCACACCACTGTGACCGAGGACATTGCCATCATGAAACCTGCCAAGGCCGGTGGCAAACGGATTTGTAGCCACGGATAGCAGAGACCGGCTGCGAGTGGGATGCAGAACAAATTATACACGAAGGAAAAGAAAAAGTTGAGCTTGATCCGGCGGATGGTCGTTTGCGCGAGGTGAAGCATCACCGCCACATCGAGCAGATTCGAGCGGATGAGCACAGCGTCCGCGGACTTGATGGCAATATCGGTACCTGCGCCGACCGCAACACCGAGGTCTGCCAGCGTCAGCGCGGGCGAGTCGTTGATGCCGTCACCAACCATGGCAACGACATGCCCTTCTCGCTGCAGACGAGCAATACGTGTGGACTTTTGTTTTGGAAGGCAATTGGCAAAGACCGCATCCTGCTCAATACCGCAGCGCTTTGCTATGGCACGCGCGGTCCGCTCGTTGTCACCGGATAAGACATAGACGCGTTTGCCGAGCATGCGCAGCGTACTCACCACATAGGCGGCATTGTCCTTGAGAGGGTCGCTCACGGCAATTGCAGCCACCACCTCTGGTTTTATTTGCCCGGGAGCCTGCATCGCGCCAAGTATCACGGGACCCTGCTCTTCGTTCTCGTCCATGAAGCGCTCGAGACTGTCGGGCACGGAAACGCCAGTGCGGCGCATGAGTTTTCGATTACCCGCGAAGACACGAACACCATTGACAAAGGTGGCCGCAATACCAAAGCCAGGCATGGCTTCGCACTCGTGAGGGACCGGAAGGTTCGCGGTGGCCTCGTCGCCGCACATGTGGTCGGCATAGGCGACAATGGCCCTGGCAATCGGGTGCTCGGAGCCCTTTTCCGTCGCGCGCAAGTAGATCAAAAGCTCTTGATCCGAGAGTTGGCCAATGTTTTTCATTTCCGTGACGGCAGGTTTTCCCTGCGTTAGGGTCCCTGTCTTGTCAAAGACCACAGCCGTGACCCTCGAAGCAGCCTCGATGGCGTCGCCACCCTTGATAAGGATGCCGAGACGAGCGCCGACCCCGGTGCTGACCATGACGGCCGTGGGCGTGGCGAGTCCGAGAGCGCAGGGACACGAGATAACGAGCACCGCGACTCCAAATTTAAAGGCGAAAACAACAAGCTCCGAGTGGGTGAGCCCGACGAGATAAGAGGGCGGCGGGTCAACAAAAGTGACAACATAAGTCCACACGAGCCAGGTGAGGATGGCAACACAGACGACCGCAGGAACAAAAACCCTGGCAATGGCGTCGGCGTACTCTTGGATGGGGGCCTTGCTGGTCTGCGCATCTTCGACGAGACGCATGATTTGTGCAAGAGCAGTATCACCGCCAACACGCGTGGCACGCATCACCAAGGTGCCCGTGCCGTTCACGGTGGACCCTGTGATAATGTCTCCTGCCTGCTTGCTTACAGGCACGGCCTCTCCCGTGAGCATGGATTCGTCCGCGGTGCTGGTGCCAGAGACAACCTCGCCATCGACGGGAATGCGTTGACCGGGTAAAACCTTGATGTGGTCGCCGACTTGTACAAGGCGAACATCGATCTCCTGTTCTACGTGAGGGGGCTGTTCGCTTACGAGCGTGGCGCTGTCGACCTGCATGTCCATAAGAGCAGTGATGGCGTCTGCGGTACGGCTGCGTGCTGTCGACTCAAGAAATTTCCCCATGAGAATAAAGGAAATGAGCATCGCCGAGGTCTCGAAAAAGTGCGCATCGCGCGAACCTTCGAGAGACCTTTCGTGTTTGCAGACGGCCACAACAAGCGACGCCATGGAATAGATATAGGCGGCGCTGGTACCGAGGACCACGAGAACATCCATGTTGGCCGCGCCGTTCTTGAGCGCATTCCAGGCGTTTCGGTAGAATCGGCCGCCAAAGTAAAACTGGACGGGCGTAGCCAAAAGCCAAAGCAAAAGCGAGTGCCAGTTCAAGCCAAGGTCTCCGACCGCCTTGTTGAGAGGCACCATGAATACGGGAAAATGAGGGCAGACAACGCTGAGAAAGACAACGGGCAATGTGAAGATAAGAGAGCCAAAGAACATTTGCCGATAGTACACGGCACCTTCATCCTTTTGGGCTGCGGCTTCATTCGCCACGAGGTCGCATCCGTACCCTTGGTGCTCGATGAACTCAAAAAGCGTGCGAGCTCCAACTTCGGCGTTGAGGTGCTTGATTTTCAGTGTACCAGAACGATCAATGTCTGCACTGAGGACGCCCGCTCGAGTGCGCACGGGTTCAAGGACCCGCGCAAAGACCTCTCCAATACTAGGCCCGCCAACCTGGGTCCAAAGGGCAAGTGACAGAGTACCAACACCTTCCTGGCCGTCATCGAGGGGAAGGTTATCTTCAAGCAGAGTCCCACGATACCCGAGGGCATTGATCGCGTCGACGATTGCAGCGCCAGAGATGATGGAAGGGTCATACTCTACAGAGGCCTTCTCTGCGATCAGAGCAACTGTGGCGGCCTTGACACCAGGCGTCTTGGGAAGGTTGCGCTCCACATTGCTAACGCATGCTGCACAGGTCATACCCTGGATCTGCAAGTCTGCGCGACGCCATGTTGATATCGGAACAGCAACAGATTCAGAGACGTCATCGTCGAGTTCAGGGCTTTTGTCGGCGTGATGCTCACTGGCGAGAAACTTGGTTTCGAGATCTGCCTCGGTGCTACTTTCTCGCGAAAGTAGCGAAAGCGAAAGGGGAGCGGTTCTCATTTTGTCCAAGAGGGACACGCTCGTGACAGTGTGTACATTAAGGGCGGTCGCATCGAATCCGCAAAGCTCGACTGCTTCGATAAGCTTTGAGGCAGGGGGCACGGCGGCGTCCTCCACGAGCGCCGCTGCTAAAGGGTGCGAAACGCGAACCTTGGCACCGGGAGCAGCATTTAGCAGAGCATTTGCGACCGTCGTCCCGCAATTCTTTTGGCACATCATTCCCTCGACGCGCAAAAGGACAGCCCCCTGTGTGGATGTCGTCGCCGTCGTCGTCGTTGTTGTTTTTGCTGTCGTCACCGAAGGCTGGGCCGATGATGGGACGGAACGCAAATCGTCAGCAAGTTTCGCAGCACGAGAGGCGTCAGCAACCAAGGCTGCATCAAAACCAATCATGTCGACAGCATCGATAAGAGTCTGCGGCGAAGGCAGGTCCGCGCCCTCCACGAGCGCGGCCGCCAACGGGTGAGAGACGAACACAGAGGCACCAGGCGCTGCGGAAAGCAGAGCGTTTGTAACGGTCGTACCGCAGTTCTTTTGGCACATCATACCCTCTACGTCAAAGACCAGCAGTGCGTGAGCTGGCTTTGGAGCATTAGGGACGATGCGGCGCATTTTGTTGGCGAGATCAACATCGAAGACAGGTTTGGCGTCAAAGCCAATCATCTCGACGGCGTCAACGAGAACCGCCACATCCGGAACGCGCGGGCCTTCCACAAGCGCGGCGCTCAGGGCGTGCGAAACAACAACGTGCGCTCCTGGGGCGGCGGCACGTAGAGGGTTTGTCACGGTCGTGCCACAATTTTTCTGGCACATCATACCTTCTACGGCAAGTGTGCGCGACGCAAAGTGCGGTGCTCCGCGCTGTGCAGCGTCTTCGCGCAAGCGCGGGACGAGATCGGCCGCGTCGTCGTCAATGGCGGTTGCGTCAAACCCAATCATTTCTACGGCCTCCACAAGCATCGCTGCATCAAGAGAAGTGCCCGGGGCGTACACGAGTGCAGCGCTTAGAGCATGAGACACGATAACCTCGGCGAGCGGCAGGTTTGGGATGGCATTTCGAAGAGCATTATAGACGGTTGTGCCACAGTTCTTTTGGCACATCATGCCTTCCAGCGCGAGCACAACCATGGCTGCCATTGTAACTCGGACGAGACAGCCCACCGCGTTTCGCGCTAGATCCTGTCCTGCGCGGTCCTCTCGCGTCAAGGACAAGGCTCGCACCTCGTTTCGCGCTAAATCCTGTCCTGCGCGGTCCCCTCGCGTCAAGGACAAGGCTCGCACCAGGAAAAGACCTAACCTGCAAGTTTTCCTAGAATGCGTAAATTCCACCACGCTGCCGAGCGACCAGGCAAATGGCCACTCTGGTTAGTCGAGCGCGGTCCCGCCCAGGTCCCAAGACGCAGTAGACGCTGGCTGCCCGGTTTTGCACGAGCTCGCCAGGAGAGAGCGCGTACTGTGTCTTGATAAAAGACACCTTGTCAAGTTGCGGGGGGGCGCAAGCTCCCTCCTCTCCGGGTGGTCGTACGTTCGTCGAGACCGACCTCGCAAGCGCAGAGGCCCTCGCTCGCCTCGCGCTCCTTGCGCACGCCTTCCGTCCCAGGCAGCGCGCGCGCGCGTGCACCCGCTCGGCGTGGTCTTGCCTTGCCCTCGCTCGCTCGCTTCGCTCTTTGCTTTTGCGCGCCTCGTGCCGGCTTATCGCCCGCACCATGCGCTTATTACCGTCACCCTCCATTCTCTCCATTATGAATTATAACGAATGCTTCCTATTCTTGTGACCCGAATCTCTGTCCTCTTACTTCTCCTCGGCGTCCCCGAATTCGGAACAGCGGCCTCCGCGCGGAGAACAAGTCAGAACGTTCTTTGGTAGTGCACCTTGAATTAGAACAGAACACGTGCGCACGTTTCGCGGGTTCCCCCACAGCGGAAAAGATACGCGTGCGCTGGCTAGGTGAGGGGCCGGTTGCTTACTACCAACACATCTTCGGCCCAGCACACCTTCGACATTATTTTAAAATAAAATAGAAAAGAAGAAGAAAAGTAAAAAAAAAGAAACACAGATTGACTCCAGATGCATGGACCACATGCACGATGCGTCAACTTTGGAGTGGCTGTCGACGACCGCGGCAGTGGGTAGAAGACGGGCCGCTTTGCTGTGCAGAGGGCCTGTCAGGAACGATGGAAAGTCGTAGGGGACGTTTGGGAATGGGGCATTGGAGAGCGGCCGGGCTAGCTTGGGTTTTATTACATGTTGCTCTGGGTGTCTGACCATCGCGCACTGTCCCGGCGATGAGTTGCGGTGACCGAGTGGTTAAGGTGGTGGACTGCTATGTGCCTGGCTTCTAGATTTCTATCTACAAAGCATTTACAGGAAATGTGCTTACATCCATTGTTCTCTGAACGCCTGGGTTCGAATCCCAGCCGCAACGCGTTAACTTTTTTATTTTTTCGTTTTCTTTTTTTTCTTTTGGCCCTGATCTTTTGTCTTACTTGCGAGTGTGCGCTTTCACACCTCGACATTTGGGGTTGCGGTGACCGAGTGGTTAAGGTGGTGGACTGCTACCTGTCTAGGTTCTAGCTTTGTCGCTATAGATATCCTAGGCATAATGTGCCTATATCCATTGTTCTCTGAACGCCTGGGTTCGAATCCCAGCCGCAACGTTATTTTTTTTTTTTGGTCCCAGCCGCAACGCTATTTCTTTTTTTTTTTTGGTCCACATTTTGGAGCCGAGAGTGCCGGAGCAGGTGCTTCATTCAGCAGAAGAATGAAGTTGCTTCAAGTAGCCGCCGCAGACGTCACCGGCAGTGGCGGCTGCGGTCACGCCGCACGCGCCAAGAGAATGTGCTGAATTGCTTGTTTCCCAGCCATCCGGCTGGCTGCTGCGTTGTTGATCGTGTTGGTGTAAGTAAACCACATCACTTCACACCACACAAGGCAAGGCACCCCCGATCATCGATGCTGCGTTCGTCTGATCACGCCCAAGTCATCCACGCTGCGATGCTGCGATGCTGCAATGCTGCAATGCTGCATACCGCCCACGCACGCACACACGCACGCACGCACGCACGTGCACGTGCGCACATCGGCTGGCCGTGGGATGTGGGCGTGTGCGTCTGGACTTTTTGGAAACTTACATGGCTGGCAGTGGTGGCAGATGTGATGACAGCGCGAACTACCACTGCCGAATCCTCCACATCTAGCCAAGCCATCCATTTCTTTGACGCGCCTGGCCCGAGATTTGCCGGCGCTGGTGCTTTGCAGGAAACTGCCCCTCTGGAAGTCGTGAGCAAAGCAATTCGTCGTTCTTGCGGCCTCTGCCAGCGGCCACAGCCAGCAGCAGCTGCTTTCTTTGCTCTTCGTGATCGAACCGATCGAACCGAGCGGCATCATACGTACTCTAATGAGATGACAGCTGCCACTGTCTGTCTGCATATCCATAGCGGCTGGCTTCAAGTTTAAGTAAGACCTTGTGGCCTATAACTATCTTCTCCTAGTAGCTGACAAAGTTCTTGGTCCATTCAGTGCCGACTTCGAAGGGCCCAACAATCCTCCCAGGTCTGCATTCGCCATGCCGATTGCAGCACAGATTGAGAGCAGACGACGCTCGCCCGCTCATACACCCCGAGCATCCTCCCACGCCCGATCATCTCTCTCCGCACGGGCCTCGTGCGGAGCCGGAAGGAGTTCCTCGCCTCCATACAGCCATCCAGCCATCCATCCATCCGGCCATCCAGCCCAGCTAGCGCGTTAATTCGTTGGCACCACCGTTATCAACTCAACTCACAGTCAAGTCGAAGCGTCTTCGCTCCAAGTCGAGGCGCATTCCCGTCAATCCACTCCGCGAGACCTTGCTTCCTTCCTTCCTTCCTTCTTCCTTCCTTCTTTCCTCCCCTCATGGACTCGACTCGACTCGCTGCCGGTTCTGGCTTTGCGTTAATTATTTCGTCTTGGCTCACCAAGCCCGCGAACCGTGCTGCGCCAGGCTCGCCTGCCGTTGCTGTTGATGCTCGCATCGCCATCATATTGTGGCGATCGCCCGCCGATGCATGACGGATGGAGACACGCAAGCAAGTGAGCAAGCAAGTGAGCAAGCGAGCTAGCAAGCAAGCAAGAAAGGAGGCGTTGAAAGTTCAAGTTGGTTGGCACGAGCACGGACTTCGGTCCGGGTGTGCTGCGTCTGCATCTGGGCCCGCCGGAGAAATAATTAGTCGGAGCGGGCGGCGCGAGCGCGGCGCGGGCAGCGAAGTCGACGCGCCTGCGACGCGGACTGCGATGGGTTGACGTTTCGAAGAAGAAGAAGAAGAAGATGAAGAAGCAGAAAAATCGGCGCTTTTGCGAGAATGCCTGGATGGACGCTGACAACGTTATCCATCCATGCGCGCGCGCGATGGTGCTGCAAGCAGCGCAGTAGCGAGGCGAGACGGTTCAGAGAGGGGTCGGTACCTGCAGCGGCTTCTTGCGGGCGAGAGGCGCGCGCCACCCTCGCGCATGCAGGGCTGGCTGGCTGCAAGGTGCGGTTGGCTGCGCTGCCACTGATCATGATGCCGGCCGCACTGATGTTCCGGCACGCACTCAACTGCATGCGCGGCGGCGCGCCGCGTCCCACATGCGCCCGCAGCCGTGCCCCGCTCGTCCTCTTGCGCCGCCTGTGCGGGTTCCCTCCCCGCCGCGCACGTGCGGCCGCGGCGCGTGCGCTATCCGCGCTGTGGGACCAGACCATCGTCCCGTGAAACATGCGCTGTGGGGCCGCCTCCCTCCCCTTTACCGCCCTAAGTGGACCCGAGGCGCCGCTTACTTCCGGGACTTCGCAACCCCGCTGCGGGCAAGGTGCGGGGACGCTGTGGGCGTCCCCCTCTCCCGGCCTCGTATACACATGGCATAAGTCTTAATAAGTACCATGGCAAGCGAGCCTCCCGTGTTTCATTGCCTGCAGCCGCGACCAGGCTCCCCGGCCGGCCGGCCGGCCCTCGCCGCCTCACTACACTCGCTCGCTCCCTCCCTCGCTCGCCCAGGGAGGTTTGCGGTCGCCACTCCGCCCCGGCGCCGCCGTCGCGCGTCCGCGTCCGCAGGGCGGGGGGGAGAGGAAAGAAAGAAAGAAAGAAGGAAAGACTCGGCGATTGAAGGAAAGAAAACCTGAGGAAAAAGAAAAGTAAAGGAAAGAAAGATAAAAAGAAAGAAAGAAAGAAAGAAAGAAAGAAGAAAAGGAAAGGAGAAGTTCCAGGTCGAGTTCGCACCACAAGTTCATTGGCTTGGTTGGCACCGAGGATCGAGCTCGAGCAACCAGCAAGTAGGCAAACGGAAAGGAGGAGCAAACCCGAAACTTGCCACGACGCACGGCGACGCGAGCTCGGCCGCCGGCGTGCACGCCGACCGAGACGCGAGAGAGCGCGAGAGGCCGCCACGAGGACCCGTTGACCGGCTGGGTGCAGCGCGGGAAGAAACCGCGACTTGAGACGAGACGAGAGGGACGGCGTCAGTCCGCGTCCACGCGGGGCCAACGAACAAGCGGCGGTAGCTAGCGAGGCAGCTAGCTAGCTCCTTTCGAAAGCAGCGAAAGGAATAGAACCAAGCCACAAAGAACAAGATGGGCTACGTGGAGATTACCGCGCTCGAGGACGGCGAGACCGTCGGCCTCTTCGCCCTCCCGGCGCTCTTCATCATGCTGCGCGAGACGCTCGAGGCGGCCATCGTACTCAGCGTACTCATTGGTCTGGTCCATCGCGTCGGCATGGGCTACATGTCCAAGTACATTTGGTTCGGCGTGGGAGCCGCTCTCTTTCTTACCATCGCCGGCGGCATCATTGTCATTTTGCTCGTGAATGTCGCCAAGGAGTCGCTCTTCGAGGGCGACAATGGCAAGGTTGCCGAGGGCGCGGTCAGCGTCGTTGCAGCCATCCTTATCTCCATCGTCGCCCTTTCGATTGGTGACATCTCCGCCATCCAGGAGAAGATCGAGGCCAAGATGCTCGCCAAGGTCCACCACGCCCATGCCAACGAAGATGCAGAGGTTGCGACCCCCGAGGCGGTCGAGGACGTCAAGCTTAGTGAGACTGCCGCGATCACACCCTCGGACGCCGGAGCTCTCGCGGACGCGGAGACCGCCGATGTTGAGGCGTCGGACGACAGCAAGAAGAAGAAGATGAATAAGAACGTCCTGAAAATTGAAGATCTCGACGAAAACGACCGTGCCGAGCTCGAGAACGAGGTCACGCCCGAGCTCATGTTCGGTCTTGCCTTCACTGCCGTCATCCGCGAGGGCCTTGAAACGATCATCTTCTTCACCGGCATCACCGTCACCTACCCGCCCGAGTCCCTTCCCATCCCGGCCCTCGTTGGCGCCTTCATCGGTGCCTTGTGCGGCGTTCTCCTGTACCGTTCGAGCGGTGAGCTCACCATCAAGTGGTTCTTCCGCATCACCATGATTCTCCTCGTTTTTATCGGTGCCGGTGTCTGGACCAACGGTTTCCGTGAGCTCCTCGAAGCCGGCAAGCTCGGCTACTGGGATGCCAATGACGACGACATGTTTGTCTGGGACGCTACGGGATGCTGTGGTCTTGACAACCAATTTTGGCTCCTCATGCGTGTCCTCTTTGGATGGCAGCCCCAGCCTGTGCCCTTTGACTTTGCCATGTACTTTGGATACCATGCGGTCATGTGGACCCTTGTCTACATCAAGATGAAGCGCGCCCGCGAAGGCAAGCCGGGCTTCAAGGCGCTCATCAAGTACTACATTTGCCGCCGCGGCGAGAAGCCCGTCGCTGTCCCGCCCACGGCTGCTTGAGTTTCCAATTGACTGTCTTAATCCATCCATTCATGCAAGCATTCCATGCATTCATTTCTTTCCTCCTCACAGACCCACCCATTCAGCCAATTCATCAATCAAGCAATAAATGGCAGCTGCGTAACTGAATACTTGAAATCGCCATTCATTCCATTGATTCATTTTAGTTTTGGTTTTTTAGAACTTTATACAAGCTTCTCCGTCTCATGCGTGGCTACGGCTCGCCCATCTCCACGATCTGCCTTTGCCTGAGCGCAAGGCACAAAAGACAAGAAAACGGCCTCCCCTCTCGCCTATTCGATGCGTCGCCCACACTCGTTCTCCCATTCTCAAGCCCGAATTAGCTGTGGCTACAGACAGCCGTCTGAAGAGTATACCCGTCGCGAACGCCCGAGGCCATGCGCCAAGGCACGTGGTCGGTCCCCTTCGTGCAGCGCTCCTCCTTCGACACGCCGAGCGCTCTCGCCCCGCAAACCTGACTCTCGGTAAGCAAGGCACTCTGTGCAGATCAAAGCACGGGGCGGAACGCCGACCATCAAGAGAACTCGCGAACAAAGCCGAGGGATAGAGAGACATAGGGTGGAGCAGCAGAAGCGCATCGCGGCCGACCGGCGCGCACGAGCAGCGAGCGCCGCGTCGCGTTGCGTTGCTGCCGTGGACGCCGACCCGCCCGCGTCCCTCCCGCCCTCCCGCCCTCCCGCCCGCTACGCGCCCCGCGCTCTTGCTGCGCCAGCTTCGGCGGCGTGGCGTGTGCCTGAACAGCGGCCGGCGAGAGCGTTGCCGTCGTCGGCGGTGGTGACGCACGGCGAAAGGGACCAACGCGTCCTCGGCTGCGCGAGAGTAGCTACAAGGAAGCGCAGATCACTCTTCCGTCGAGCGCCTGTCCGTAGATTGATCGCTTTTCCGTAGATTGATTGATCGCTTGTCTGTAGATTGATCGCCCGTACCCCCGCCCCCCCTTCCATCCCCGAAAGACCAAGATGGCGCGCGGAACGCTCATCGCCGCAACTCCCGAGCCGCAGAAAAGACCACAGGCGCTCTTCTGGGCCGCTGCAGCGCTCGCAACGGTATGGGCGTTGCGGCGGCCGACGTTGCGCGCCAAGCTCGCAGATATCATCATGTCGGATCCTGACTCTGGACCCCATGGCAGTGGGCCTTTTCTCGTGCGGAACAAGGTCAAGCTCACGTGGTCACTCGCCGCCACAGCGCTTCTGCTTATCTACAAGTCCCGACTGAATTCCAAAATGGACGCCGATGAGGAGTCTTGGATCATGGGCGAACTCGCCAAGCAACGTGATCGTCTCGAGGGCGTCCTTGCTTTCGCTGACTCCAAACTCAAGGAAGTCACTGCCAAGCGCGCGCGTCGTCGCACGCGGTCCCGCGGGTCAGTATCCTCCGCAGCCTCACGTCTCAAGACAGACTCCCCAGTCGCAGCGGCACTGGCCAAGGCCACCGTCGCTGCGATGCCAGCGACGCCACAGGATTCCGACTCCGCTCCGGCAGCGACAGTGTCGCAAGCCTTGACGGCTGCGACGGCAGCTGACAACACCGAAGGAGCTCCTCGCGACGCAAGTAATGGCACGTTCTCTGTCACCACGACCACATCGAATGAAAGCGATCTCGTGCAGCAGCCAAATAGTCTGGCCCTAGGATCTCAGACAGATACGGACAAGACAAACGAAGAGGTAGCCCGTACGAACGACACGGAAACGGAAATGGATAAAGAAGAGAGCGAGGAGACCAAGAGCAGCGACGATAACGACGCCAGCACCTCCAAAGAGGATGAGTCCGATGCCGAGTCAGACGCTGACGCGACCGAGCACGAAGATGAGAATGTTGTCGACGTGGCTGTCATTATCGATGCAACCGAGGATGTCGCGCAATTCGACCGAAACGACCCACTTGTGCACCAAGGGTTGCTCGGCGCTTCGCGTGCGGTGTGCCACAACATTCTCCACCTTGGCGAGCTCGACGACATTGCCGACCCAGCCAAATCAGCGTCGGCACTCACCTCGGCTACGGCCAGCAAGCTCATCGAACAGCTCGAGTTCGAGGAGGAGATTCTCGACCACGCCGATACCTTTCGTCTGGACAAGGGCCCCTATCGCGAGGCGATGCGCGAAGCTGTGCAAAAGGCCAAGCATGTGATTCGTCTACGGCGCAAGAACCAAATCATTAAAACGCTCGTGCTGCTCGAACGCGCCAAGTCGCAGTTTCCCTACATGATCGTGTCGGGTCTGTTGTCCGTGGTGCACGGGTCTATTTATGCACTGCGCACTCACTACATGAGCCAGGTGATGACCCTCGCATACGAACAAGTCGGCGCCGCCGGGTCGGGACCGCAACGAATTCGGGAAAATATTCAGACTCTCTTCATGCTGGAGGTCCTCGGTCTGCTGAGCGAGTTTGTGAGCACCAAGACCAAGTCCATGGGCCGCCGCAAGTTCGTGCTCAAGCTCAAGACAGACCTTTTTCGCAGCCTCATCACCCAAGACATCAAGTACTTTGAGACGCACGACTTGTACGAGGCACGGCAAGTCATTGGCAATACCGACTACACGTGTTTGTCCCTCTTTGATCTCCCCATTGACACGATCCAGAACCTCTCGAGTATGAGCGCAAGCGCACTCATGCTTTGGCACAAAAATCGGCGTCTCAGTGGATTTATGGCGGTCATGCTCCCCTTGCGTGTTATCGTCTCCGAATTGCTTTACAAGGTACAGTATCAGGTGGAGTCTTCGATGCTGACTGCCCAGGTGACAAACTTTAGTGACGTTTGGACGATTCTTGTCAACCCGAGTGGGCTGCGCACACTGCGTAGTTTTGGCCGCGAGCCGCTCGAAACGGCCATGTTTTCCCAAGGCCTCAAGGTCAAGGATCGGTCCAATGACCGCGTCACGCTGCTTTACAACATCTTTGAGATCTTGCGCTCGCTCGTAGACAACTCTGTGGAGATTGCCGCGCTTTGGTATGGCGGCACACTGGCATCGCGCGGTGAGCTCGACGTGTCCGATTTGGCTTCGTTCACGTCGACAGCTTCGTATGCGTTTGAGCGGGGTCGTTCCATTTTCTATCAGTTCCGCGGTCTCTTTTCCAATAATGGCATTGTTGACTCTGCAGAAAAAATGTATGACTTGCTCAACAACAAGCCGGGCATCGGGATCGACGCTCCGCCGCTCGCGAGCATGCCGACTGACGACAACACAGTCTCGTGGTCTGTAGCCTTTGAACACGTCACCTTTGCCTACCCGAAGCGGCCGCAAGTCAAGGCCCTCACAGACGTGAGCTTTTCCATTGATGAAGGCGAACAGGTGGGCATCCTCGGGGAATCTGGGTGTGGCAAGTCGACGCTCATCTCACTCGTCCTTCGCATGTACGACACGGATGCTGGCTGTATCCGCGTCGGGGGACGGCCTATTGCCTCGTGGAACCCATTGTGGCTGCGGCGACGAATCGCGATAGTGTCACAAGACATTTACTTGCCCTTTCGTACCGTCAAGGAGAACCTCACGTACGGTCTCTTTGAAGCTCCGGCAACCGACAAGCGCAGGCGCGATGAGGAGATGCGTGCCGCTCTGCGCATGGCGCGTTGCGAGGACCTCTTTTTTGATACCAAGCGCTTTCCGCAGCAGTGGCACACAGATATTGGACGTGACGGCGCCGACCTTAGCGGCGGCGAGCGCCAGCGTCTGTGCATTGCAAGGGCCATTCTTGCCAGGCCAAGGATCCTCATTCTCGACGAGGCAACCTCTGCTCTTGATGAAGAGTCACAGTACCAAGTGCAAGAGGCGATTCAGGCCCTTTACGAGCAATCGGGCCGCCGATTGACAATTCTTTCCGTAGCGCATCGCATCTCGAACTTTCGCCACGTCGATCGACTCATTGTGCTCGACAAGGGCCGCGTCGTTGAACAAGGCAAGGCGTCTGACCTCGTCAAGCGCAAGGACGGCATCTTTGCCAATTATGTCAACCGCGCCACGCTTAATTTCGACGGCGAGCCCGCCGAGGGGGAGCCCTCTGAGAATCTCCTTGCTGCTGCAAAGCAGGTCATGGAGAACAGCGCCTCTGATCCGACGCCGCACAGGGAGGATGCGCAAATGGAGAATGGAATGTCTGCCAACACGCAAGCTGAAGAGAATGGAAAGCCTGGCCACACAGACGCTCGAGAGAACGGAAAAATTCCTTTAGGCACGGAAGCTGAAGAGCATGTTAGCTTCTCTGCAAATGCGAGCTGATACACGTTTGCGTAGTACTATTAATAATGCCCTCTTCACCCCTCTCTATAACTTATGCGAGCTTCGTGATGATTATTCTACTTTCGCACACCTCTTCCTTTCCTTCGCAAAGGGTTCTGTACTTGTTGCCAGCTGCGTAGTAGCAGGCCTAGGCATTGTATAGACCGAGCGATTCTTGACAAAATGATGCTTTCGCGAATGGGCGTCTGAGTCGGAGTCCACTTGCGCCACAGGCAAAAACTTTGCACGCACGAGCCGCCGTGCTCTGCGCGCAGCGTCGCAGACCGAGCCGGGACTGGCAGTAAAAGAGGGGGGCTGCGCGCGCGCCTCCTCTTACGACTCGTACCCAACCATGTCGGACGTTCCTGTGGCGGTCCTCGCCCAAGAAGACATTGAGCGAGACGCGGTCGTCGCTGGAGACGAGGTATCGAGGACCTCGCGCGACTCTCTTGCGGCGCAGCTCCCGGGCGTGGTGGCGGGTAGCACGTACAGATGCACTAGAACGGACAGCATACTTGAATTTGTGGATACCGAAGGCAAAGTTGTCGTCGTCCTTGACGCAGAGAAACAAGTCCTGTCAAATGCCAATGGTCTCGAGGCCTTCAAAATACAGTCTCATATCGTCTCGATTGAGAGCGATACATCCAACGAGACCGCAAAAGATTCTCTTCTCGTTGCTTTTGAAATGAACAGTCAAGAGGAAATTTATGCAAAGGTCGTATTGATTTCCGATGATGCCTCGCCAAAATTCGAACTAGACATTCGCATAAACTATCGGGGATACGAATACGAGGGCCATTACAGCGGCGAGAACTCCACGCACTTGCTCTCCCATGGCTTGTCTATCTCGCATGAAGGAGAATCTGTGGCTACACTCTTTCTTCAAGACCTTTCTTTGCAATTTGGGGGCGCCGGAATGCGTATAGAAACGCAAGAAGCGTGTCTGCTTCCGTCACTTCCGCTCCTCATGGCGTCATCTCTTGTGCTATACTATAAATTTTCGAAATGATCTGTATTTTCCTCGTTTTCCGCACTTTCATTCTAACTGTCTTTGGAAAAATTCAACTCGAAAACCACGTCGTGTACGCGAGTGACCATGAACAGTTTCTCGAGGACTTGGCTCGGAATAAGGAAAGAGCGTCGATTATTTAGAATAGAAAAGAAATAAAAGTGCACAAAAGGCAGGCATTTTGGCCTTCAGCCCTAACGGGGCATCACGATTGAGTGACGTAAGAGCGCTACTCCCAAGACGAAAATGATCAACAAGAAAAGTCTCCATCTTCACCTCGCGCTTTCGTCTCAGAACCTACAACCTTTTGGGGCGCATTCAGCGTCAGAATTTTCTCCCGCAAAACATCGTCCACCCGGTCTAAATCCTCGTCATTGATTTGGTCGAGATGGTGCCCGCTCACCAAGAGGACGGAAGCGCCCTGTGTGTGCAGCGCGAAGCTGTTGAGCCAGAAGTGCAGATATTCATAGGCCTCCTCGCAGGAAGACAGCTCATCAAAGTTCGTCGCATCGCGAGAATTTTCGCGACCCACAAACTCGCGCATGTCAAAAGTGACTAAATTAAGGCCCTTGTCAGTAACAAAGATATGTAGCGCGTAAAACACCTTTTGACCACCGTAGTCCCAGATCGTATAGCTCAGGTCCAAGGACGCGTCTCCCGGCAACGTCTGTTGTTTTGTCACCGACAGCTCGCACCGCTTCGCAGCGTCCGCGTCGCTAAGCTCAATCAATGGAACTCTTCTTCCCCGCGTCGCTAAGCTCAATCAATGGAACTCTTCTTACCATCGCTTCCGGTGTCGTCGAGGCGCGCAATATCCGCGATTTCGGCCACCAACTTCTGAAATAATTGAACACCCCTTTTTCTGACGGACCTGGATCGACTCTTTAAGGAGTGCTGTCGTGGACATGTATTACTCCAAGGCTGTTTTCATATCATTGTGGTCGAACTCCGTCTCTCCTTTGTCGCCAGGTTCAAAAATCCAGTCGCGGGCATGTAAGCTGGGAACATCCGCAACCTCCATCGAATCATGCTCCGGGTTTGGTTCCTGTGCGGTCAGGGATCGTACTAGCGACGTTTTGCCGGCACGGCCGCGTCCTAGAATCATCATCTTGCATCGCCGCCACGGTGCCTGGGCACCGCCGTCTCCCAAAACTGCGTCCACAGTCGCATTCCATGCAGAAGTCGCCCTGTTGCGCTTCTGAAATTCTTCAATTCGTTCCATGATCTCCGCGCTCGTGATCTCTTCGCTGAAAAGACGACGACGACGACGACGATGATGATGATGATGATGAGCGACCACGCGAGCGAGAGCAACTGTCGTGGGCAACGCAAGGTATACTATTGACACCATGACAGGCCAAGGGAAGTGGTGACCAAATCAACGTACGATTTCTGAAACTAAGATAGTCGCGGCAAAAGACGCGACGAATGAAGATTGTAAAAGAGAATCCTAAAAGCAAAAGATGAGGAAATGCAACTCAGGCCATTGCTAGAAAACGAACGCAATGTGACGCAGAGATTAATAGGCCCCGCAATGGACATTGGCTTACGTCAAGGAGTTTTTGCGTAAGAAGTCATGTAGCAAGATAGGAAAGGTGAGGACTTAGTTTGAGCTCTTTCGCAGCAACGACGAAAGACACAACCATGAGCATCACAGCAACCGGATGCAAGCAGGTCGAGTTGATTTCCAAATCGATTTTCGGGTATCCACCCTCTGGTGAAAACGTGAACATGACCTTTGCAACTTCTGCTGTTGCACAACTGATCGGGATGTTCACCCCGAGCAATCTTTGGGCCTCAATTTTATACGTCTGGTTGTCAACGAGAGCGTTAAGCTTAAGATATGGTGCGCTCCCACCCTTCATGCTTTCGGCAGTGACACGCAGCATCTTGCGTGCCGTCGCCGTCGCAGAGAAGTCGACACTCAGATAGCCTTGTTCAAGGCAGCAGCACTCGTCGCCGCCGTAGCCAAGTTCGTCTTGGCTCATTGTGAATACCTCCACTTTGGCAGCTTCGTTCATGCCCGAATCCATGAGGACTGCCCGTGTTGGCGAGCTGACCGAAACGAGCGTTGGCACCATCATCATGACCATATCATTGGATGCATTTTCAATGATGATTGGATCGCCGCCTCCATGCGAGTACGTGCCTGAGCTGTGCACGTTGGGAAAGAGCGATTGCATCTCGTAGCTCGGATTCGCTTCGTCTTCTCGTTCATCGACCGCGGTCGCCACAAGGACGGAATTTCGGTCCATGTCACCTTGGGCGACCACCACCGCGAGGGGTAAATCGGCCATCTTCGAATTTTCAACCAAGAGAGAGCTCCGAAGTCCCGCTTCGCTTCGCTCGGCCCTGCCCCCCCTTCGCGCCCACCTCCCCCTTCCTCCGCGTCTTCACGTTGTTGGCCCCGTGCGCGTATGGGGTCCTCGCCCTCGCCGCCCTCAGTCTGTCTGCACGTGCCGCCCAATCAGTCGACGATCGAACTTCTTCGCGCCGCCGCGGCCGCTGCCGCCTGGCTGTGGCCGCTGCCGGC
>KN805371.1:69101-94034 GCA_000818945.1 Schizochytrium sp. CCTCC M209059
CGGCGGCGCGCCCGCGCGAGGGGCTCGCGAGCGGCGGCGAGGAGGGAGGAACAGGGGAGACGCGGGGCCTCGCGACCACGGTGCTGGCCGTGACGCTGGCGGCGGCGGCGGCGTTGGCAAGCCTTGTGCAGATTCTCAGCCTCGTGCGCTGGCGCAAGACGCGCGGCCCTGGACTCCGAGCGCTTGGGCTGTGGATCGCAGCTCTTCGCCAGGATAGGCTCCTCGTGGCGTTGGAGGTCGTGCTTGCCGCCATTGCAGTTTGGCGTGGCGAAGGCAGCACGCGTGAACAGTTCGTCCCGAGCCCGTGCGCAGACTTGCCTCCAGCCGCGCGATCCGTGCCGAAAGGCACCAAAGCGCGCATCGTCATGCTTGCGATGGGCAGCCGTGGCGATGTCCAGCCCTTTATTGCGCTAGGCAAAGCATTGGAATCGTCGGGGCGCGTGCACGTGGTGATCGCGACCATGGCCAAGTTCCAGGAACTGGTCCAGCGTCATGGCCTCGAAGCTGCAGATTGCGGAATGCTCGACTTGGAGTTGCATCGTCCGATCTGGAGGACCGCGACACACATTTCGGAGCTAGCAGACGTGGCCCAAGGTCGAATCCTTGACCAATATCCTCGCGTCGCCAACGGGTTCCGTATAGCCTGCCAAGGCTGCGACCTCATCGTCGCCATGGGTGTGACGAGCGGCTTTGGGCTTACACTCGCCGAATATTACAATGTGCCATGCTGGGTCGTTGCCTTGGCCCCTGAGCAGCCAACGCGGGAATTCGCGCCTCCAAACGCACCGCGATCTTCTCTGGGCATCCTCAATTTGCTTCGCTGGTACTGGCACTGGGCTCGTCTCGGACTTGCAGCGCGACGTGGTCTTCGCGGCCGCGGCAACCCGGAGCAGGACTTTCGAACCGAGGTTCTAGGCTTGGATCCCCTTGGCGGGGGCAAGCGTCTCCGTCAAATTCAGCATGTCTCTAAACTTTGTGCATTTTCTCCTGCATTCGTCCCGAAACCTCATGACTGGCCAGTCAACTGTATCGTGACAGGCTTTTGGTTTCTCGATAGTGGTAGCGAGCAAGATACCATCCCCGATGGATATGCAGGTGCAGATGCAGATGTAGACACTAATAAAGCTTTGCGTAAGCGGGAAACAAAGCAACTTGTGCTTGCAAAGCTACATAGTGTTCTGCAGCAAGCTCGCGGACGGATCGCGTGCATAAATTTTGGTTCCATGACCAAGGTCGCGCGCGAGCTCGGTGTAGTCGATGCAATTTGCAAATGCTTTACCGAGGACTTTACAGTCATCCTAATCGACCCAGAGGCAATACTATCATTCGATGAGAGCCCTACCGACGCGAATGACTCGACACAATTCTACGTAATTCGTGAGGTGGCGCACGAGTCGTTGTTTCCCTCATGTGATATTGTTGTGCACCACGGAGGCGCGGGAACAAGTGCGCGCGTTGTACAGTGCAAATGTCCTGCGCTGGTGGTGCCAATCATGCTCTGGACGGATCAGCCTTTATGGGCTGACCGTCTCGAAGCCTTGGGGGTCGCACGACATCTCAAGCGTTCTGAGCTCGATCGCGCACCGGACGTTTTTCTCGCCCGTGGACGCGCAGCAGTCTCGAGCCTACTTTCACGCAAGCGCGTTGACGCTGTAGCGAGTCTCGCACGCCAAATGCAACAAGAAGAGTCCGATGCTTTGGCGAAAAGCGTTGACATCATTCTCAGGTCGCTTCCCGTCGTAAGCTCTGCCCAGTCAAAGGGCGAGAATTGAAAAAAAACTCGCATGTAAGCTAGTAAACACAAAAGAAAGATTACAAAAGAGAAACCTGTTAAAAAAAAGTTGGCGCCTGGGGGCATCCAGTCGTATGGCCCCTCGCGCAATGGAGAGATTTTGTTTATTATCAATCCTACGAGAAGAAACGATTGGCGTTATCAAAAGTCGCCTGTGCCAAGCGATTTACGTCCATATTGAGCGTCTTTGCGAGCGCTTCGACAACGAGAGGCAGCGACGCCGGCACATTGGGCGAGACTGCCTTAAGTATCTTTTTGCGTTCCTTGGGCGTTGCTTCAGAGGGCACAAGAGAAGCTTGGCAGCCTGGAAATCCAAGATATGGTGCATCGGTCTCCACCATAATGCGGTCGAGAGGGGGCCGGACTTGAGCGAGAGCCTCGCGTAGATCCTTGCCAGCCTGCTCGCGGCAAATGAGCCCAGAGACGCTAATATAAAAACCACGGTCCAAGTACGTTTGGAGCTCGGACGCGGTGCCCGTGAAACAATGCACAATGGCAGGCGGGAGCGTTGATGAAAATTGGTCCAAGACTTCGAGGAAGGCCTTGTGCGCAAGCCTCTCGTGTAGAAACAATGGCTTCTTTAGCTCGCATGCAAGAGCAACTTGGGGAGCAAACCATGCTAGTTGAGAATCTGCTTCCGGAAACCCCTCTGAGAAATCGAGGCCACACTCACCGATGGCAGCAGCGCCATGCCCAAGTTCGCGCACGCTTCTCAAGCTCTTAGAAATAAATGCATCAGGCTCTTTCGATGCCTCGTACGGATGGACACCTGCAGTATACAAGATGCGAACACCAGCAAGATTATCTTGGGCTGCGAGACACTGCGCCTCTCGGGAAGATCCCACATCGCTCCCGGGTACAAGCATCGCCTCGACACCTTCATTTCGTGCTGCGCGTATTGCCCTTTCAACGCCAATCTTCGCAAAGGTCTCGTGCGTCAGATTGCAGTCTACATCAAAAAGCCTCTTGACGGCAGTCTCTGGATCCGTCGTCGTCGCTGTCGTGGTCGTCGCTGTCTCCATCGTTGTGGTGACCTGAGACCTGGAAAACGTCACAGGCGTACTCTTCGCTGCCCGAGCAGCCCAGCTAGCGCGGGAGAACCCTTCGCAACAATTGGACGTCATTACGGCCTTCCCTTGCGCCAAGTTTATCGCGCTGCTCGTCCTCCGCCACATGAGCGGGCGAGCGCACGAACGAAGGTTTGCGGTTCGAGGTCTCTTGATGCCAACTCGGCCCTTTTCTGCGCTGCAAGTAGCGGTATGCGGCAACCAAGTAGAACTCTCGTAAACTTCGACTTGCGGGTCCCGGCTTTAGCCGACTGGCTGCGGCGATGCGGAGAATCGATGGCCGCCGGCAGAGCCGCGACCAAAGGTCCCGCGCGCAACCGAGTGCTCGTGCTCGCGGGGCGCGTCGGGCCGCCATGAGTCTGCGGTACTGCCCGTGGGACGGGCTGCTGCTGATTGTGGACAATCGCAGCGCGGAAGGCACGTATCGGTTTCGCTGCGTGGCATGCCCGTACGTGAACGACATCCGGCGCGGGGCGCCCGTTCGCGTGCGCGAAGTGGTCCGCGTCAAGGAGCAGAGCGACGTGCTGGGCGGCGAAGATGCTTGGGCGAACGCGCCGCAGACGGAGGTCCGCTGCGAGGCCTGCGGAAACAATAGTGCTTATTACATGCAAATTCAGACGCGCTCCGCCGATGAGCCCATGACAATTTTCCTCAAGTGCACGCGATGCAAGGAGCAATGGAAGGAGTGAATCGTGCGCTCGCCTGTGGATGGAAGAGACTCTGTCTTCCTTGATGCTGGCTCGAGTGATTCTTTTTGTCTCATAAGCTGGACGTGGATACGGGGCTCGTCTGATGTGGAACGATGCTCGTTTGTCTCGGTGTTGTTCATGCAGGATGTCTTTTGTTCACAAACTCCAGACCTTTTTGCTCTCTGTGCATCGCCCCCTCTTCTGCCAAAAGTGCCTCGCTCTTCTGTACTATTTTGTTTGACTTTGCGTAAGAAAGAGACTCATCTTGAAGCAACTGCTCGCTCGAATTACTTTGCTTGCTTTAGTCTACTCTTCTGCTCGGCTTGCTTATACAGTTTACACTTGTCGTCCTGCGTTGCGTCACAGTGAAACGATACGAAGCGTTGTTGTGAAACAGTTCAAAAGAATCTGCATATTTTAGCTGCACACCACAAGAAACGTGCGTTTGATGCTAGTGCTGTCTTCACTAAATATGATTCTCTTGCGATATAGTATCTCTTCTCCATTCATCCACCCGCCTACCACTTTTCCACGAAGGCATGCATGCATCCGATTCTATTCCACATGATCTCGAATTCTTACTTATCGGCGGGGCTTGCCGACTCATCGTTGCGCGGGGTCGATTTGCTCTCAGCGTCGGAGGAGCTTGGCTCATGACTACTACTCTCTGCTCCATCATGCTCGCGTCGAATGTCGTGCAAGCGCTGTAATGCGACGTGGACCGCGCGTTGGGTCGCAGACGCCGCGTCGAGCAAGGGAATACTTTGGACAAATGAAATTGCCAAATTTGCAACAAAAGCATTTGTCGAAGCCACTGCGTCGACAAGCACGGTGATCACCTCGAGACGATGCGAAAGTAGGAATTGCGCATCTTCTGAAAGCGTCTGCTCGCCATTTGGACTGGGTGGTTGGTCCAAACTTACAGTGGTGCCCGTTTGCAAAATGTTCATGAGCGTTCTTGCAGACTCGGCAGTCACACCGGCAAAGGTCTGTAGAGATCGCTTGACTCGCGCGTGCAAGAGCCCATCGGCGTCTTGATCGCGAAGCAGGTCTGTGCAGGTTACCCAAAGATATAGAATTGCATCATCACGTTGTTGTTTGAGCTCCGCAAAACGCAAAGAGATAACTTCCAAGAGGTCAAGACCCAAAGTGACCGTCTTGGGACGACCCGACGCAAGTCCACGCCCGGCGAGCCTTGCATAGTCCATGGCGGCTGCGTCCCAATCGCTCACGCCAATGGACTCTTCTATAACACATTTGAGCTGATGCTCGAGTTGCTCTCGCGGCGAGGACGTCTTTCGCTGACAATTGAGAGATGATTCCATGCCATTCGTCATCGTAGTCAGAGCGTCGACAGCCTCTGGTAACGTCGTCTGAGGAACATGATCAATCGGGGCTGCAGCTTCGACGTCCTTGAGTTCGTCTGTGGAGACTTCTGAAAGCTCCGAACGGTCCGACATGGACCTTTGCGTCCAATCTGCCTCGCGACCGTTTGCGTGGGCTCGCGTTTTGCTCCCATTCTGTCGTCTGGCCACGGCAAGGGCCAGGTCCCATTGCTCGATCGGAAAGGTGGTTTTCATCGGGAGATTGTCTTTAGAGGTAGTTTCGGTAGCGGCGTCATCCTTTTCCTCGACTTCCTTTGGCTGATTGATCGAGTCGGTGTCGTGAGCGACTTGAGGCTGCTGGTTCGAATCAAGTGGTTGAAAAAGTGCGCTGGAAACGGCGTCGAGGCTCTGACTTTGCGCCGGGTCAGGTGGCGGCAGATGTTTGGGTTTTGCAGGATCGCTTGCGCGCTGACCGACGTGTTTTGCCATGAGAAGGCCACCCTTGACGAGTGCGGTGGGCATGCGAACGCTGGGACGAATGCGTTTTTTGGTCGAACGAAGAAGTTGAGGTCCGCCGGGGTCGTTTTCGACGGACGCAGACGACGGCGGTGCGTCTTCGGCTCGTTCGCTGTGTAGTTGCTTTGTGTTTGCTGTCTCGGGCTGGACCTCTTTTGGCGCAAAAGGGTCAGGCTCTTTGGGTCCAAATATGAGAGCACGCGCGGCGTCCTGGGCGGCGCGAAAGCTTGCGTCACTTGCGGAGCTTCGTGCGCTGTTCATGTTTTCTTGCGCGGCACGAGATTTGCGCGCAGTTTCGAGTTGCGCCAACGCACGCCCAGCAAGAGTCTCCAGGGAGACTTTGAGTTCCGCGGCCCTCGCAAAATCTTCGGCGGCGACGGCGCGCTCCTTTGCCGCCTCGAGGCCTTCGAGTCGCTGTTTCATGTGTTCCGCTTGCTCCCTGTGCTGGCGGTCTACATGATGCATGGAGGCGTCGAGAAGTGCACGCAGACTCTCGAGGGCGCTTTGCACTCTCGAGGACCTGGGGCGAGGCGTGGTGGTGCATGAAGGGTCTCTTTCGATAGGCTCTTGCTGACCTAGACTTGCGCCAAGAACTACAAGAGCGGAGATTTGCGCTTGCATGGCCGGGTTGCGGGCGTTTGCAAAGCATCCTTCAACGACGAGGTGAATATACGTGCAGGTGCGCTGGATAGAGATGCATTTGACTTCGCTGGCTGTATAATCGGAGGCGATGCCATTGGAAAACTCGATGCGTCCGAGACGAACGGCGTCGGCACCGGTTTCGCCAATGTGAATTACTGCGCTGGATGGCGTTTTGGCTGCATGGCAGAGGATGCGAATCTCGTGTACAAAGGCTGGGGCAAAGTTGAGCAGAATGTCTTGGGGAAAGTCTGCTCTGGGCGGCGATTCCCACGCGAGGGTGCTGCCTCCTCTCCCGCCTTGACGCTTTCGCGTTTGTAGTCGAAGCCGGCGGCCGCACTTGCCCTGAATCGCAAAGGCCTGGAAGTGAAGGGGCCCAAGCCTTTCCAGCGAGCTCTGGTCGTGTTTGTCTTTGTGTTCTTGCTCGTGCGCAATTGCGTTCTTTGACTGTGCAAAGGTCGGTCCTGTTGCCTCGACGTCGCGGCGTCGCGCTTGTCGCGCCTGTCGCTCCGGCATCTTCTTGGCCCCGCTCCGCCGGGGCGGCCTCCTCTTCGCTCCCTTTCTCTCTCTCTCTCTCTCTCTCTCTCCCTCCCTGGCCCAGCCCAGCCCGCCTTTCCCCAAATGGGCGTTTGTTCGATTGCTTGTCACGGTTTGCGATGCGTCGATGCGCGTAGTAAACCCGTCCTCCTTCTATGTCGTGTAGCCGTTGAGACGGTCTTGAACTCCGACTCCACGTAGGCCCAGGTTTCTCGACACCCGCGACACGCGGCCGGGCTGCCGCTTCCACTGCTGCCATGATTGGTTCTCCGCCAATTCTCGCGATGCTTGTGGTCGGCATGGCAGGCTGCAGGTCAGCAAGAAGCAAGCTTTGGCAAGCGAACGAACAAAACGAGCCTTGGCAAGCGTTGAGACGACCTCGCGAGCGAAAGGGCTGGAGAAGGGTCACCTTTTTTAATTTCTTGGATCAGAATGGCGACGCATATCCATTGGCCTTGAGACTTTCTTTCTTTTGACCATTCGAGAATTGAGACCCACCCAGGAGAACGCCATCGACTCGAGCGAGGAGCGCGGCGAGCAGCTGCGCGCGGAAGAGGGGAAGGCGGGCGCGGTCGCAGCGCGCTCGGGAGAAGCGCGTTGACCCGGGGCTTTTTGCTCTCGGTGGGCGGCACCGACGGAGGTGGAGAGCGAAGACGCTGCAGAAGATGCTGACCATGAAGCTTGCAGCGCAGCGTCTCGGACGCGCGGCGCTTCCGCGGACGCGCACGACGACGGCGTCGCGCGTGCAGCAGCGGATGTTCAGCAGCGCGAGCACGTCTTCGTCGACCAAGTCGTCGAAGAACCGCGAGATTGCGGAGCAGCTGGCGGCCAAGCGCCGCGCTAGGGACGAGGCTCTCTTGCGAAACGATGAAGGCGGCGTGGGCACGCTGGGCTGGCTTCTGGGCGTGGGCGGCATTCTCGGCGCGACGGGGTTCTTTACGTTCCATGAGGAAGGCAACAAGTGGTTCATGAAGAACGTGTACAATGGCACGCCGCTGGGCGCGAGCGTGGATTGGGCGAGCGAGCAGGTCAAGTCTGCGGCCAAGTCGTTCACGGACCCGATCAGCGACGAGCTGCTGCCGGACTTCCCCATGGAAACGCTGCCGCCGGGCATGACGCAGCCCATTACGCTGGTGTTGGACTTTGAGGACACCTTGTGTCACCTCGAGTGGGACTCGCGGCACGGCTGGCGCGCGGCAAAGCGCCCTGGTGCTGACTACCTCCTCCACCGTCTGTCAATGTTTTACGAGATTGTCCTCTTTACGAATGGTAACAGCTTCTTCCTGGAGCCCTTTGTGTACAGCTTGGACTCTTCGAATGTGATGCAGTCGAAGCTCTTCCGTGAGGCCACCGTGTACGAGGACGGTGAGCACATCAAGGATCTTTCGCACCTGAACCGCGACCTCGGCCGCGTTATCGTGATTGATGACAAGGCAAAGTCGGTGCCGAAGCAGCCAGAGAACTGCATTATTGTCAAGCCCTTTGAGGACCCCACGCAGGAGGACACCACGCTGTATGATTTGGTTCCCTTTCTGGAGGACCTGGCAGTCCGTGATCCGGCTGATGTGCGGCCCGAGCTGGCCCGCTACAAGGGCAAGGATATCGGCGCCACCTTTAAGCAGGAGATGAAGGAACGCCTTGCGCAACGCGAGAAACAGCAGTCTGGAACGCTTGCGGGCGCCATCCGCAAGGGCGGATTCTTTGGAGGCGGCTCCTCGTCGTCTTCGGCGCCATCTGCCGAGAGCCAGCAGGCTGCTCAGGCGCAGCAGGCGCAGCAGGCGGCCCAGCCTCAGTTTGAGGTGCCGTTGGCCATGACTCCCATTGATCAGGCCAATAACTTGCCGCCTCCGGAGGAGGTCAAGAAGCAGATTGAACAGCGCGAGGAGCCCGCCAAGCCGGCGGCGCCTACCGGGACCCTCTGGTCCTCGCTGGGTCTTGGGCGTTCGAGCTAAATTTCAAAAAGTACAAGAAACAATAGAAGTTATACCCTTTTTTCTCTTCTTTTTGCAGTGTTCAAAGATTGCCTGTGTTTTCTTTTGAATTATTGTTTTCAAGAAAAGAGAAGCAGAGAAAGAAAGAAAGCAAGAGAGAATATGGGCGAGCTCTACTCATTGATGTTGGAGAGGCTCATCTTGTCTTGTCTTGTCTTTCTGGTCTTATTGCAAGAGAAAGAGGAAAAGAGGAAAGAGAAGATTGCTAAAGCCTCTGCAAGTTGTTGGAGCCATTGCAGACATTGTGTCTGCGAGGTTATGAGACCTGTAGGATGATAAAGGCGATGGTTTTTGGAGGCTTTCATCTTGTCATATCTTTGCAGACTCGAGATGAATAAATTGTCTTGTCTCGCCTTTGCAGACTTGGGGAAGAGATCTTGTCTTGTCTTACCTTTGCAGATCTTGTCTTGTCTCGGCTTTGCAGATCTTGTCTTGTCTTACCTTTGAAGATCTTGTCTTGTCTCGGCTTTGCAGATCTTGTCTTATCTTCCCTTTGCAGACTTGAAAAAAAAAAAGATCTTATCTTTACGAATAACGAGTCTTCTAGAATGACAAACAGATCCTCTGTAGAGATTCAGCCTTGAAGTCTGAATGCAAGTGTGACCACTGAGTCACACTGAAAACTTGTCTATTGCTGTTTCAGGTCCATAGATCAAATCAGACTATCTATACCTGCTCTTGCTTAATCGTCCCCGGTATCTGTATTGCCTCTTTCTCAGAATACAGTAGACAAGCGGTCGTGTTCGTGAACAAGAGATTATTTGAACCTATAAAGAACCAGATGGATTGAGATTGCATAGAAGGCTTGATGCAGAGAAAAGTCATGGTAGAATATATATATATATATCTAAAAGCGAGAGAAGTATCCGAGTTCGTATGCAATTGCCGCAGACCCCGTGATGTTCAGTTTGACGAAGCGGCGCTGCAGATCTCGTAGTGTTCAGCTTGACGAAGCGGCGTTGCAAGTAGCCTGCGGGGGAGAAGCTGGGAAGGAATGGAGCCGGAGGATGTCAACGAGGTATGTTTCTTCGCAAGCGGCAGCTTGACCTAAGTTTGGGGGGCAAGCTGGGACGGGGTGGAGCCGGAAGAATCGGACGAGGTATGTTTCTTCGCAAGCGGCTGTTTGGGCATGGGTGGACCGACGTTCGTATCGACTTGAGTCTGATTTTGCTCCTGCACATGAGAATGATTTGATGGACCCAGAACAGCCCCCTGTTCCGGAGTAACGCTGCCCTCCCAGGAGAAGGCTGTGAGAGTAAGATCCGTATCAGCATTGGTCGTCTCCTGCGCTGATGAAGCGATGCTCTGGTCTTCGCCCGAGATTGGCTGGAAATGGTGAGCCTGCGCGAGGGTTACCTGCAAAAAGTAATTCATTTCTACGTCGTTATCAGCCAACTGGATGGCGTGAGCAACGTCGCAGTGCCCGAGGTCGATGAATTCGCCGAGCTTTTGCAGTATATCGGCGAGGGACTTGCCTATCTCAAACGAGCTCATGCTTGCGAAAGTAGAAAAACGGGAGTAGAACGAGGTCGTCACCACAGGCGGCCGCTGCGGGTGCAGACAGGTAGGCAGGCAAGCCGACAGGACAAGATGAATGAACGAAGGGTCGAAGGAAGGCACGCAAAGAAAGGAGAAAAGGAGTGAGGAGAGGAGGGGAACGAACGTTCTCCAAGTGTCGGTCACTTTCTCAGGCGTCTCAGGTCGCCGTACAAGCAGCCCCTACTGACGTCGTCTTCGGGTCCGTGCAAGCAGTCCTTGCTGCGAGCTTTCCTCTCCCCTCCTCTCGCCCTTCCCCTGTTTCCCCTCCCTTCCTTTTTGCGCCCGCGCGACGCTGCGTAGAGAGGCGCGCAGGATCCTGGCCTCCTCGATCGTCGATCGCGCCCACGCGCCCCGCCTCGCGCAGACGGGCACTCGGGCCGCCAGGCAGGCAGGCAGGCAGGCGTCCAGACCGCCAAGACCGCCAGTCCGTCAGAGGGCCGCGGGCCCCGCCGCGCGCAGACCGAGGCGTCCGCTCGCGCTCTGCGCTCGTGCGCTCCTCTGTAGTACCAGCCACTAGCGATTCTTGCGCATTTCCTGTTTTGCCTGCGGGTCGACGAAGCCCGGTCGGGGTACGTAGTACGGAAATAACTACAACAGAGCGGAGGCAAGTGGCTAAGTTAGGTGAAAATGAACTTGAACTGACGGGACAACGTTCAGTCAGAACAGAACAGCAGAAGTATAGCCTAGTATAACACTTTTATGATGAACAGCCGTCAGAGAATCCAAGAAAGGGAGGAAGCAGGAGAATGGAAAGCAAGCGAGCAGCGGCCGGTATGCCTTCGAACCCCGCTCCTATTCATTTATCCATCCATCCATCCATCCATCCATCCATCCATCCATCCATCCATCCATCCATCGATTCATGCATCCCTCTCTCGACACGCGGCTAGCTTGCCCGCCGTCGCCGCCGCAAAGAGCGGTACACCCTTTGTGTTGTACAAATAGTACTTTGTGTGTTCAAGAGGGTGTGCGCGTGCCGCACAGTGGCCACGCGAAGCGCGCGAGGGTCTGTGCGCCGCGGACGCTCGTGCAGCGGCTGCGCTCGCTGGCTGAGTGCGGCTGGCGGCACGGCGGGGGGGCGACCTGCGCGCGTCCCGCCGGTGGCTGGCGAGCCCGAGGAGAGGAGCCAGGCGGGCCGCTGCGGTGCGCTCCGAGCAAAAACGCTGCACGCGCGGGCGCATCGATGCGCTGGTCGGGCGACCGACGGATGCCCTCCCTCCCAGGAGACAAGCCAATTCAGTGGTCGCGCGCGTGCGCCGGCGCGCCTGACCTCGCGCACCAGGGCAAAGCTTCTTTCCCTCCGCGCCTCGCGCCGCGGCGCCAGCACGCGGAGCTCGAGCGGCCGGCAGCTTGGCCGCGCCGGCGCCGCGCGAGGTGGAGGAAGGGCGCAGAGAGACCGTTTTGAGCGGAGAGACGGCGCAGAGGATGGGCTCGATGGAGTAGGCAGGCGATCGGGAGACCTGAGAGAGCGAGGTAGGTGGTCCGGCCTTCTTCGCAGAGGGTAAGCAGCAGCGTCGCGCTCGAGCGGCGCGTGCAGAACACAGCGACCTGGCAGGGCAGGTGTCTCCGCGAAAATCGTCGCCCGCCCCACTCGCACTGCGACGAGACGAGCGGAGCTGCACGTGGTGCCGCAGCGGTAGCGCAAGGAGGCCTTTGGTCCAGTCCTCTCAGCTATATAGTATATCCTCTGCCCGAAAGCTAGACCCGCTTGCGCAACATCGACCACAAGGACAGCGACTCGCGCTGGTCAAGCCGCCAGCGGCGCCAAAGCGATAGATAGCCTTGGCCCGGTCGTGCGATGCGCGCTGGCTCGCACGCTGGTCGCGAGCACCCGCAAGCGCCGCCAAAGTAGCGAGGCGGCGCTCGCGCTGGTGTCGCCCACCTCTGCAGCCGCGACACGCTCGCTGCAGTGGGGACAGCTCCCCGGAGTCCTCGGTCTCGTTGGCCTTGAAGCGACGAACCATCTGAATCGTGGCTGTCGCTATCGCGCAACGCGCGACGCGCTCCAAGCAAGAATTCCGTAGCGCGCCGTCGCGGTCCTCCCCTCGCTCGCCCGCTCGCTCGCTCGCAAGGCAGCAGCAGCAGCAGCAGCTGCAGCTGCAAGAAGCAGCTTCCTCGCTCGTTTGCGCGCGATCGCACGCGCGGGACCGGCACAAAGCAAAGGCACGCGCGCGCGTGCGGTCGCCGTGCCGCGTTGAACAGACCTCATGGATACAGGCCCGGACTTGGCGAGACGAGGCCTAACACCATAACACCATCTATCGATGATCTACCTGTCAAACATCGAGCGCGTGATGATTCCGCAAAAGGAGAAAGGACGAAAACAAAGAACGCTCGCTCGCCGAGAGAGCCTCGCTGAGCTCTGAGAGAGAGAGCGCGCGATCAGCCGAGCCTCGTATTCTTTCCGCTGCCGAGCGAGAACGGAGCTTGCTGTCGCGCGCGCGCTCGCGGGAGGCGAACGCGAAGCAAATCGAGCGGCGCGTGGCGCTGCGCGCGCGCGTGCCTCGCCTCGCGGCGGCGTCATGTGTTTCTTCGCTTCCGAGAAAGCCTTGCAGTTCCTTCTCCCCTTGCCGCCTCTATTTTTATCTTCCTTCCCTTCTTCGAGTTCTCTCAATTTATTTTCTTCTTTCTTTTGCCCGCCAAAAAGAAAAGAAACTCTTCTTGTCTTCCTCATTCACTCAACTCAGAAGTTCCTTCATTTGCCTTCATTTTTCTTTACAACTTTTTCTTTTTCTTTTCCCTTTCTTCCAAAAATACGGCACGCGCCCGCACGGGTTCCAGCTCGAGCGCGCGGACTCCTTCTCGCTTGCGCAGAGCGAGCCGCTCGCGGCCAGGAGCAGCTGCCACGAGCAGCTGCAAGAAGCAGCAGCAGCAGCAGCAGCAGCAGCGGCAGCGCTAGCTCAAGCGAGCTCGCTGCCCGCGCAGATGCCCTGGCAGCGCCTCGCTCTCTCGATGTCAGGCCCGCGCGCATGTGCAAGGCGAGGGGCGCGAACAAGCCTTGGTTTGTTTGGCTCCCTCGTGCCGATCTTGCGCCCCTCGCCCCTGATGGCTACGTTCGCCCGCCTGTACGCACGCCTGGCAGCGGCTACCAGATGGTGCGCCGCCGGGTTCGCGGCGGCGGCTTCTTGTCGAGCGAGTGGGCGAGCGAGCGCACGAACGAGCGAGGCCTCGGACGGTTGGCCCGGGACGGTTCAACAGGTCCAGCCCGAGTTACAAAGTGAGGTGGGTCGGGTAGGTAGGTACGTACGGGCATACACAAGACAACTTTGTGCTTTAGTGCACATTGCGTGATCTACGATCAGGACGAACGAATGGAGGCGCAGGAGCAAATCCGCTTGAAAGGTCGATCGCTTGCGGCGAGGACGCAAGAGGCCTGCACGAGGTACGCGAGGCCTAATCGCCGCCGCGCGAGGCCTTCGAAAGGCATCCGTCCGCTGGGAGAGGTAGGACGGAACGAAGGGAGGATCCACCTTTGGCCACGCACAAAGCGAACGTCTCCGCGTGCGCAGGGTATGCAGCGCGAGCAAGGTCGAGTGGGAGGCAGACATGGTGGATATACACGTCCGCGAAATCGACTTGTCCGAGCGGCTTTGGATGGTGGCCCGCTATATGATTGCGGTGCAAACTGGAACACCGCTGGATACCTTGACTGTGCGTGCAAGCGTCCAGCACCGAGGTCAGCCCGTGGCGGTCATCGAAACATCTCTTAAGGTGATCGACGGCACCGGCGGCGAGAGTGCAATGCTCCAAAAGGGCTGTTGTGGGCCTCATAGGGCCTTCACGAACCTCCGTATCGCTCGCTGTGAAGACGGCCTCGATGATAATGTTGAGGTATCTCGCCCTCTGCGTCTTGCAGTTGCTCTTGAAGATGGCACCATGCACTTTGACACCTGCGCCAGCTTTACGCTTGCAATCTTTCTTGCCGGTGAAAAGATTGCTGACGCTACCCAGTCGACTCCGTACAGTATGCACGAGCTCTTTACAAGCGCCCACCTTCTTGCGAACTTGCCTGTACACTGGACTTGCGCGCAGCCCCCATCCGTGCATGCTCTGCCCCAATTGAATATGGCAATCGTGGACGATCCATACTTGCATTCAGCTGATCTCCAGAATGCTAGCTTTGTTGAGAGCAACGAGGAAGTATACGCAGATTCTGACGAACTTTACGCAGCCTCATACAAGCTAGATCCGTGATTGACTCAAATTGTCAAACAAAGCACGGTTCTGCACGTGTAGGTAGCTTTCCTTGCAGTGAAGCGCCGAGATGCAAATGCGTGAACATGGTCTCGTGCACATTGACGTCAGCTGCTGTCGCGCCGATGAAATCAAGCAGCGCGCTTTCAATCGTTCCGTACGTCGAACTTTTAAAGATTCACCAAATAATGATACATGACTAAATCTTCTCTGCAATCTGTACATTGTTGTCTTCCTGTTTGGCGGCCTTCTTACATAATTCGAATGTTTCTTGTACGACTGTTGTTGTATAGAAACTCGCTTGCAGAAGCAACCACGCTCTCGAGTTTGCTTTGTCGAAACGTCGCTTCTCTCGTTTGCGCCAAGAACGTTTTTGCTTTCTTCTAAAAGTGGCGCTCAATGTCAATTTCTGCTCGATCAAGTCATGTTGACCCGCGCAGAGCGAGGCTGCAAAAGGCGCTTGCTTTTGCTGATGAAACCATGAAATCGCAAGAGCTCGCGGATGAGATCATGGCCCGCTTCAACATATGTGCGCGGCATGTTATGAAAGACAATGACAGCGAGGACGATCAATTGCTCTGTTCCTCGAGAACCACTCGACGTACGTTTCGAAGACAGTTAGGCCCTACGTCTGACGTAACGACCGGCGCGTCATCATCGCACGCGTTTAGGTCTTGGTAATTTCGTTCATGTTAAGGTGCTGAGAAAAAGAGTCAAGAACTTCTTGCCAGCTTGGAAATAACGAACCACACCGCGTCAAAAACCTGCACACCGTCCGTTATTCGAGCAATCACCCATGATGCAAGTAAGTTTGCTTTGCGGGCCAGAAAAACCTGCTTTGCGTAGCTGTGGACCACTTTTTTTGTGATCGTGAAAGCCGGCCCGAGATGGTCTCATCGTGGAATGCACACCGTAGCATACATGCATGCATGCATCTCGGAATAGCGCGCACGAATGACATTCACCAGGGTTGCCAGCCGCTCGTCAGGCTTCTGCAAGGTGTGCGTGCTGATCGTCGCGGGTCATTGACAACTCCTGCGCGACAGGCACGTGCACCTGGCTGAACGTGGCAGTCCTTGCATGCGTACCTCCAAGCCTCTTGCTCTGTGTCGCGTGGTTCGTACCGCCTTGTCGCACACAGAGACGGCGAGGCCCCAACAGGAAGAACTGCGACGTCAACATCAACAATCATCACAATTACAATGTAGTACGACTCGCTCGCTCATGAATGGGTGTGAGGAAAAGATGGCGAAAGTGCGCACTGTCCCAGAGAGTTAATTCGGCAAAACAACGTCACGAACGTCACGGCCACGCCGCTGTGAGACGAGAAGGGAGGCTCGCGCCGGACCAGTCGCGCGCGCAGAGCCCGCCCTTTGCACTTCCCCGCCCGCCTGCCCGCCCGCGCCGCGCGTCCTCCGTCGGCGCGAGCAGCAACAAGAGAAAAGCACGTGCTGCGAGCGTGCCTGAGGAGCTTTCCTCATTGAGATTGCTACGAAGCCTCGACAGCGAGGTGCGCTTGCGATACCTCCGGGGGACTCCTGGGCGCGTGCGGTGCGGTAAGGTAGCGCAGCAGCAGGGTTGCTCGCGACCAAGGTGGCGGCCCTTGCCTGCGTGAGCGTGCTACCTAAGTCGATTGAGAAGAGTACGCTGCTGGTGCTGCAGGTGCTGCTGGTGCTGCTGGTGCTGGTGCTGGTGCTGGTGCTGCTGGTGCTGGTGCTGGTGCTGCTGGTGCTGTTGCTCGTGCGGTAGATTGACGTTCACGTGCTGTCCACCATGATAGCTATGAACTTTCTCGGCTGGACGACCTGCTCGCAGGCATACGGTATCAAGCGCAAAGCTCTCGACAAGGACGTAGTAGCACTCAGGAAGCGTTTGGCCGCTTTGGGTATCTTTATGGTATCCAATGTGCCGGAAGGCGCGCTGGAAAAATTGAACATTCGTATCGAGTGCTTGCCCCATAAAAATGCGACGCCAATCCTGCTCACGGAGGCAAGCGCTCCGTCCGAAGTGCTTGGACAGCGCCCCAAGCAGGCCCATATCACACGCTCGCGCTTCGAAGACCCCAGCGGCGTGGCCTGCGTCAACTTTGTCCACTACGTCCGTAAGGGCACCAATCTTTACATCTTTGTGGACGAGGGCACAGTGAGCCAGGAAATGATGACCAAGCCCATGCTTTCAGCGTCGATGTGGCTGCGCGCTGCAGTGAGCGTTCAATTTCAGAGCACCTCTGAAGAACTCAAGATGAACAGCGAACTGCTCGAATGGGTGCCGCTGGGTGAACACGCGGGTACTGCTTGCAATACCTCCGACGCGGATCTGGCAGCAGCTCGTGCCTACCTTGTACACGTGCTTCGAAATGTGGAGCACGTTCTGGAAAAAGGTTGCATGAACGCGGATTACCCCACTGAAAAGTTTGGCTCCCTCAAGTGGCTTCGCGAACACCCCAAAGAGGCCAAGGCTTTGGTTGATTCTGTTTGCGGTGCTGATGTAGAGACTCACTTCAGTTCAAAAATGCAAGACCTTTTCGGGCATTTCGTCGAAGACTTTGGGCCCGACGGGCCCTTCCTTCGCGTCTCCCTCGCCACCACCACCAACCAGCTTTTGGCCAAGCCGAGTGATGACGTGGTGATGGCTGTCGGAAGCTTCGCCGAACTTGGTGACCATTGGCAACAAGGTAAGGCGCACATGGATCGGGCTGATAGCGATGATACGAGCGCTCCCGCTGATTCCGATTGCCAACTGAGCGCCTCGCCGCAATCGATTTCTGCCATTGACGATGTCTTGCATGACGTGGACTGCGGAACGTTTTTTTCCTGTGTGGACGCGCTCACTCACGGAACCAGCAACCAGTTCCTCATGGAACAAAATGGCGCCCCTTGGACTGCCATCAGCTCGCAGCTTAGCACAAATAGCACCATCAAAAGTGACAACTCGACTGCAAGCACCGACATTCCCGAGAGCCAAGACTTTTCTCCGTCTCCGAAGCGACAGCGCGATACTGAGACGACTTCTACCATGCCCAATGGTGCCTAGAAGCAATAATGACTCTATGTAAACATGTTTTTGGTTTCTTGTCGACCTCCATCTCAGTATAACGACAGGAATTTTTCATTTTTATTTTCTTTCAACAAAGCGACGCGTCATTTGCTTCTTTGTCTTGTCGCAGCTTTCCTCAGCGACAACGCGCGACGTCTTCTTCACTCTAAGTCCATGTCGTCCTCAGCATCGTAAGCTGGCAGTGCTCGGCCATTTTCTTGCTGAAAAAGCCTCTCTCACAAGTCCTTCAGCAAACCCCCTAAGACTTTCTTTCAAGTTGTTGGAGGCCGCTCGCACCTATAAGGCGGCCCGCTTTGTGCTATTCCAGCAAACGAACTTTCAAAGTGACCTTTAGAGACTCGCACAACTTGAACTTGAAAGCCGCTGCCGCGAGAAGAGGAGTATGGACGCAGCAGCTCTGGTTGCGAACGTGCTGCAGTGGCCGCTGCCGCACGCGCGCCGTCTCTCTCTCCCCTCCGCCCCGCTTTCTCGCGTCTCCCCCAAAGAAAGAATGCTGCACAGCGAGCTCTACGGAAGCTCTTTCCCTTGTCTTGGGGTTTCCTATGCGACAGCTCAATGGCCTCCTGCGGCACGTACCAGTCGCGGCGCGTTTTGCTCGCGCTGGAAAAAGATGGAAACTTCAAAGAGACTTAACTTAGCCCAGCCCAGCCCAGCCCGGCCCAGCCGCCGCCGGGGCCGCGACGGAGCGAGCAGCGGCGGGGCGGGAAGGAGGGGTGCAGAGGCGGAAAGCGCAGAGGAGCGGCGAGCGCAGGGCTGGGCGAGCAAGGGAGCGAAGGCGGCAGGCAGGCAGGCAGGCAGGCAGGCAGGGCAGGAAGCTCCAGCGCCGCGTCGCGGTCTCGCCTTGCTTTTCGTGGCACAGCCAGTTCATTTTTCTTCTTTCCATTTTTCTCTTTTCTTCTTTCAATTTTCCTTTTTTCTTCTTTTGATTTTCTTTTCCCTTTCTGTTTTATTTGTGAGATTTGGTCTGGCCCCGACTTTGGATTCTTCTGGCTCACTCGCCAGGCTCATCTTCCTTGCAGACTCGAGTAGTAGCGAGCAACTGCTCGAGGAGCGCGACGCGCGCTTCTGGGTGAATTCCTTGCTCTTTCGTCGAGACGCAGCGGCTCTGTATTCCCCCTCCAATTCCAGCTTCTTGCCTCCATTTTCCAAATTCCTTCCATAAAAAGAAAAAAGAAAAAGTTTTAAGCTTCGTTGCAAGTCGTGGCGCTGGGAAAAGAGCCCATGAATTGCAAAATAGGCCTAGTTCGCAAAAAGAAAATTCCAAGTAAAT
Source organism: Schizochytrium sp. CCTCC M209059 (assembly GCA_000818945.1). Classification (NCBI taxonomy): domain Eukaryota; class Bigyra; order Thraustochytrida; family Thraustochytriidae; genus Schizochytrium; species Schizochytrium sp. CCTCC M209059. Next base: position 87,718 of record KN805371.1, read on the forward strand.
CTCAATAGACTCTAAGCCGGAGCAGGGAATATCTTGGAGAACGGCACCGAGGACCCCAGGACTCCTTCGCCTACGAGGCAAATTCGTAACTCTCCAGGAAAAGCACCAAGAAAAATCGCTCACGCCGCCGCTCGCCCAAGCCATCCGCCGCCTCCGCCGCCGAAGCCCGCCGCCGCCGAAGCCCGCCGCCGCCCAAGTCACCCGCGCGCCCAAACCTTTCGCGCGTGCACGCGCGCTCGCGCATAAAGGTATCGATCGATCAGGCTGCGAGACGAAGCGACGCCTCGAGCGAGGACGTGCAGCTGCTGCTGACGGAGCAGACGATGGCCTCCGCGACCATGGCGCGCGCGCCAGTACCAGCCCTGAAGTTGATTGGGACCACCAACCAGATGCAGGGCCAACAGCTCAATTACCAGACGGGCGCCGGCAAAGGCCTCAATAGCAGCTTCGTCATCTTCGAAATTTCCGGTCTCGAATCTGACAGCTCGCTCTGTGCCGTGCGGGTGTCGCTGCTCGCGGTGAAGAACAAAGGAGAAGAGGTCTTCATCACCAGAGCCGATATCCCTGCGATCGTCCTGCACGAGCAGCAGCAAGGCGCCCTCGTGCACTGCCCAAACACAGACATCCGCGACAGGACCCACGTGCAAATAAATTGGATCGCCTTTATTCGCAACAACTATGGCAACGCCCTCTTCATTGTCAACGAGGGCTCGGTGACCAAGAAGAGCAAAACCAACGGAGCGACGGGCAAGTTCCTACGCGTCCGGCTCGAAGTCGTGTGCAATGGCGGCCAGCAGCATCTTCTCAATCAGGTGGACATCCAATGGCAGTCCAACCTGTCGAATGGGCGCAAGGGAGCGCATCGCGAAAACCTTGCTCACTTTCGCGTTGCGTACAACCTTCACGCCGCGAGGCACATTCGACATGTACTGGATCACGGCGCCATGGATCCGTCGAGCCCCACCGCGGAATACGGTAACCTGGCTCACCTGATGAAGAATCCGCACATTGCAAGAGAATACGTCGTGCAGCACCAGCCCCCGGGTTACCGAAGTGGAGATGATTTTCTCGTGGACACCGTGCGGTCCTTCCTTACAAGGCGCGCCCCGACGTCAAGATCGCAGCTCCACTTTGCAACAACGGAAGGGTGGTGCTACCTGAAGCAGGATACCGCAGCCTTCAGCGCGACGCCCGGCGGCATCAACGATGTCAACGAAGCCTACAAGGGAACTGTAGCTCTCGGGCACGTTTCGGCGATTGACACCGGAGCACCGCTCGCCAACCAAAGCAGCGATCTGGTATCCTGGCTTGCGCCGGCCTGCCAGGAAGGCGCATCCACGGAGGACATTTTCAATTTTATCTTGGATGGCTTCTTCGCCGGAATGTCGCAGCCCTTTCTGCCTGAGGTCCCTCCGACCAAATACTCCACAGATCAAGAACAAGAGGATTCCTCCTCGATCATGTCTGGTATCTCTCAGTTCGAAAACCATGAGGCAGGCACCCCGATCATGCTCGAGGACCCAGATCTCCTAAACCTGGAGGAGGGCACCTTCCAGGTACATGAATTAAACACATCCAGCGATACGCACGATCCGCTGGATTTCCTCGTTAACTTTAGTGACATGGAAACTCTCGATGACGAGAATATAGAGAGCTCCTCTTTCAAACGCGCTCGAGATGACGGCACGGAGCTCGAGGATACAAACAAACACAAGCGGTTTCGCAATTAGGAATAAACAACAGAAGGCACACCTTTCCGCAGTAGCCGCGAGGGGCGTCTTGCAAAGTGTACATAATTGATGGAAAGAACCAATGTCGATACAAAAACCCATGGAGAAAATTCTTTCCCCCTGTATATACACAAATGAAATGAACTTTGCAAGGTATAAACCTCTTGTTCTGAAATTAATCATTCGCAACGTTGAAGAGAAACAGAAAAAAAAAGTAATAAGAAAAAATAATAAGAAAAAAGGTAGAAAGCGAGATTTTCAAAAGTTCTCCGACTCTGACCTAGACATTTTCTGTGTCGCAGACAGGAATCCTCGGACCTCGCGCGTCGCAGCCGCACCTCGCGGCACTTCTCGTCTCGCGCGGTGGCCTCGCCCCGCTCCGCCTGTGCGCGCGCCCCCGCTCGCCTGGGTCTACGCCGCCTCGCCCGCCTCGCCCGCCTCGCCCGCCTTGCCCGCCTCGCCCGCCTGGGTCTACGCCGCCTCGCCCGCCTCGCCCGCCTCGCCCGCCTCGCCCGCCTTGCCCGCCTCGCCCGCCTCGCCCGCCTCGCCCGCCCCTCGCGCCAGCCGACGGCCGCGACGAGGCGCGAACAGAGAGGAGGAAAGAGAGGAAGAGGGCGCGCGAGACCAGCGTGCCGGCGCAGAGACCATGGCGCACGTTATGGTCGCGCCGGCGCAGGCGCCGGCGGTCGACTTGATCGGCAACACGAACACCTGGCAAGGCCAGCAGTTCAACTGGCAGATTTCGAGCGCCGGACGTGGGCTCAACAGCTGCATTTCCATCTTCCGGGTGTCCGGCATCCCCGAGGGCGTGCCGCTCTCGATCCTCAAAGTGAGCCTCTTTTCTCTCGCAAATGTGGGCGAAAACGAGGAGTTCATCGCCAGCGCGAGCGTCCCTGCAAATGTACTACATTCCAAAGTGGATGCCGCCTGCGTGAAGGACCTTGTCCTTTCCGGAAGGACGCACGTCATGGTTAATTGGATTGCTTACCTTCGTCAATCCGGAGGCCGCGTTCTGATCTTCATCGAGCAAGGCTCGGTTGCAAAAAGGAATGCTTCCAACGGTCCGAGCGGCAAGTATCTCCGTGTCCGTCTCGACTTCAAGTGTGACGGCCACAGTCATGCGCTGCAAGGTCAGACAGACATTCATTGGCAGACGAACTTGACCAATGGTCTGAAGAAGCGCTACAAGGATCATCTTGCCAAGTTCCGCGAGGTATACAATGTGCATTGCGTCCGTACGATCAACAACGTCATCGCGGAAGGCAAGATGCATCCGCAAAGTCCTTGCGACCAATATGGCAACATCAAATACCTCTGCGAGCATCTTGACGTTGTAGAAGATTACCTCTTGGATCACTCGCAAAGTAAAATCGATGCACCTCTGGTGAATCAAATTGAAAAGTTCATGCTGAGTTGCGAAAATAACACGCACGGGACGCTCAACTCAGTCAGTTTCGCAACCGTTGGCTCTGCGGTCGATACTGCAGGCAATGAGGACACTGACTTAAAACTAGAAGCCTCTTTGATCACGAGCGAACAAATGCCCTCTTTTGAGGCGAACGAGGTTTCGTCAGAAAGCGAGGAGTTCGTGGAGACATCTTCGTGGTTTTCACTCAACATCTATGGTCACGACATGCCAGCGTCCCCGCAGGAGCCGAACTCTGAAATGCGAATTCCCACCATGCCGTCCGAGTTAAGCGATCTGCAAGAGATGGATGATCCTTCTCTTCTTGCGGAATTCGACAATTTGGTTGATCTCGTAGCCGATAGTAGACCCGAGGCTCTAGCAAGACTTATCTTTTCTGATGGCAAGGCCATTAAGCCGACGTATGGTCAGAAGCGTCCCATTCAAGATCAGGATGAACTGCGACCCTCAATGAAGGAACGTCGCTTCGGTCATTAACTCGTACGCGCATACGAGAAATTTCCAGCCAGCATTCTTGCGTTATATTGTCCCGAAAATGTGCGACGTGCCACCTTTTCCTCTTCTTTTTCCTTTCGTCCTTTCCTGTGCCTAATTTTTAGACGTCCTTGCTGCAAATGACTTCTTCCTCCTATCAGAATCGGACCCATATGAGTGGTTAGGAGAGAATAAAGATTCGCCGCGGGACCGATGAAGAACGCAGTTCTATACCCAAAGTTGGGGGCGGGGGGGGGGGGGGGCGGGGGGTTTCTTCGTTTTTCTTTCCCCTTTTTTCTCCGTTTTTTCCTACGGCTGCGCGTTTCTTCGTTTTTCTTTCCCCTTTTTTCTCCGTCTTTTCCTACGTTCCTTCCTTTCGTTCCGAGCCCTTCTAATCATTCGTCTCTTTCCCTCCCTTCTGCTTGTCTCGTACGGCAAGAAAAAATTATACGTTGAAATGTTTGTTGTTGTGTTTCAAGTTCGTTTTGCTGTCCACCCCTTGTGTCGAGCAAACCAAAGGAAATTGAAAAGCTTGCCATGGTAAATGGTTTCATAAGATGAATGTCATGCTCTTGCCCAAGCCCCCGAGATAGTTCATCAATGCACAAGCGGCTCGGCACTCAAAGTAATGCGCTTGCTTCAAATTTGTCAATGTCAGTTTCAACGAGCTGATTCGACCCGGCCTCTTGTCCATTCTTGTGCTTGCACATGTTTGTTTTGATGGATAATGATTTAGCTGATGGTGGCAATCTTTTCCTTGCCCTTATCCTTGTCATTGGCAGTAAAAGAAAAGATGCGCTCCGTGCCGCCCTTGACGAGTGCGAAAAAGCTGTGGCCATGATAGGTAGTCATGGGTGAGTATTCACCGGGCCCAAGCACAACCTGAAAAACCCCCTTGTCGGAGCCATCATCCCAAAAGAGCTCGACGGCTTCCTCTCGCGCGTTGTGAAAGCGCATTTCGATACCCTTGGAGTTGGCCAGCTTTCCGTCCTTTGCCTGGTCTTTGCGCGGCTTAGGACGGTTCCAAATCCACACGTTTGCACTGTACTTGGTGCCTTTAATGACGGGACATCCGCCGTGCAGGCTTAGTTTGTCGAGTGATCCATCAGCCTCTTGACTGTAAAAAAGTACAGCGTTGCCGGCCTTTGGCTCTGAGCGGAGCGCCGTTGACGATGTGTTGCAGACCCACTCAGCGTCACTCTGCGCAATGTAGCCGGCGGTCCGCTCCGTGCCCGGCTTGACCAGTTGCTCGCCATTGTAACCCTCGTGCGTCTTGGAAAGCGGAAAGACCGTATGGCCGCCCTCTTCGACGTCGGTCAGATACAAAAAGACGGTGGCAAAACGGTTGGTGCCGTTGTTGATTTTAGGGTCATGGCCGTCGTAGGCCTTTTCGGCAAACCAATCGGTGTGCGGCTTGTACCATTCTGTAAGGTTGTAACGGAGGACCTGTACGGCGTCGGCCATGTCGGATTGGAACTCCATACCGAGCAGGTCGAAGCTACGTTTCTGGACCTTGCGCGCGGCCCACGAGTGAAAGTCCCACGCTGTGCTGCTCGTGCGGGTTTTGTCACGCCAGCCTGCAAAACCAACCTCGCTCGGTTTCAGCAGCTCGCGATTGTGCTCGAGAATGGCATCCATTTCTTCCGGAGACATGAAGTTTTCCACGGTAAAGACACGCGGCGACATGCTGAGCTGCCGTAGCGCGATGGGCTTGCCTGGTACGGGGCTTTCCACGCTGTCCGGGTGCCAGACACTGCCAACTTTGGCCAGAGGCCAGACAAAGTTGAGTCCTTGGGGAACCACGTACGTTCGCTGGCCATCCTCAATGTCGAAGAAGGAGAGCACGCGTCGGCCGCGATCCGTGAAAAGCTTGGCTCCCAGTTCGGGTTCGCATACTTGTACAGCAGCTTTTTCGTCTCCATTAGTGACCTTTGACAGAATCTCGGGTAGCGCCAGACAGGCGTCGCGGATAAGCGCGTCAAGGCCCGGGTAGTCGGCGGAGGATTTCGATAGACCCTCGCTGAGCCCGTCGCCGTTAAAGTGAACGGTAAACTGCACCGAAGGTTCGCGTTTAGTATCCTGCGAATACACGTTTATCGACTCGCGCTTGAAGCCACCGCGCGTCAGCAGCGAGAGACCTGTGGCGTCCTCCACTGCAATGACCACCTCCTCTGGAAAAAAATCCACGACGGCAGCCTTGGTTTTCGGATCGTGTTGGAGCACGAGGGCCACAACGCCGGCGAGGGCTGCCACGAGCGCTGCGAACATAAGCATGGACTTGGCTAGGATTGCGCCTTCGCCGGGCCCCGCAACATTTTTGCGAACGGTCCTGTCGCCGCTCGGCTCTGCTGCTGCGGCAGCTGTGTCCTTGGGGACGGCCCCGTTCTTGCGGTCCTTTTGCATTTCCGCCGCCATCTTGTTCTCCCGCTCGATCTTCCCAACCCTGTCTGGCCCTTCGACCCGTCACGCCGCCTCCGCGCGGGGCGCCGCCAGGTCCGGTTCGGGCCGGCCTTCCCTTCACTCCGTCGCGGCGCCGAGGTTCGAGATCTTTGTTTTTGCCAGTCTGTCCCCGACGGCGACCTCTGCGTTGCCGTGTAAATACTACACAATGCCGCCCCAGGCCTACAGCCTACATGTATTAATTCCTCACCGCTCCATGCGGGAGTACTGGGACTCGCCGAGGGTCC
>KN805371.1:94044-111745 GCA_000818945.1 Schizochytrium sp. CCTCC M209059
ATCCCGGTAGGCGCACATCGGGTACGCGTAGACGGCGGAGTTTTGCAAGTCCGGCTCGTCGCCCTTCTCGCGCGCCGTCTTGCTCTTCAACGCGCGCCTTCATGCATGCATGTATGTATGTACGTATGTATGTAATATATACACGTATGGCGACGGTCCTCTCCACGCCCAAGCTCGAGCACAACGCAGACGCAGATACAGCCTGAGACGCGGGCAGAGGCGAGCCCCTCCGCAGGCTTTGCGTCCAGGCAAACGATGCGATGAGATGCGATGCGATGCGATGCGATGCGATGCGATGCGATGCGAAGCGATGTGAAGCGGAGGTCGCACCTTCGGCAGTCACTCGGCTCTCTCCTCCTCGCATACCGAAGTTCCTGTCGCCGGACGGACAAGCAGGTGAACTAGGCAGGCCGCTGCCGCGCGTCGGCGGAACGGCGCAGTCGCGCACCACGACGTACGCGCGCGCCTCGAAGACGAGCCTCGCGGCGCGTCTGCGGTACGTACACGTACGGCTCTCCTCCTGGTGGCTCCGTCCGTGGCGTAGCGACGCCTTTTCATTCATCAAAGGCCAGGTATAAGAACACCAAGGTAGGTAGGTCCCGGTCGCCATAAACGTCGTGGTCCCGGCGCGCGCGAAAGATAGATATAGATAGGAAGCGAGTGACTCGGAAAGAAGTCGCTGTGGCGCAGCTGAGGGGCGGAAAGCGGTCCGTGCGCGGCCGTTCTCTCGGGAACGGAACGCGAGAGCGGCGCCGTCGCTGCCGGCCGCGCCGCGCCGCGCCGCGCCGCGCCGGCTTGCGCAGCGTGCGTGCGTGGCTCCGCGTCCGCGTGCGGGCTCCGACCGTTTCCGCGCGCAGCTGACGCCCGCCCACGCTGGGTGAAGCGACGTTCGAGCCGCGAGAGGGCCGAGTGGGAAAGTGCGCGAGACAGTCCCGATCTCGCCGGCAAGCGCAGCCAAGACCAAAACACAGCGCCGCGGAAACGCCGTGGCATCGCGGCGGCGGCGTGTTGCATGCTCGCTTTGTCTTGCTTGCTTTGCTTGCGGTGCTTGCGATGCTTGCGTGCACGTGTGCGCGCTGAGAGGTCGAGCCTGGTCAGCGTGGAACCAAAGTGCAACGCACCACTCTGGGCAGGGCAGTGCAGGCTAGGCCCGGAAAGCTAAAAGATACTTACAAGTTTCCACCATTCGCGTGGTTTGCTCTGCTCTAGTCTGCTTTGCTCTGCGTTGACGCTGCTGCAGCCTTCAAGTTCAAGTCGAGGCGGCGTGCATCTTCCTCTACTTCTCCGGCAGGAGGAAGGACAGGACCGACCGCCTTGCACGCTATCCCGCTGCGCGAACCGGGCCTTGTTGCGCGCAGGGTTCCGCAAGGCGCTCTCAAGCTGACGCCGGAACGAACGAAGGATTGAGTGAAGGAAGCGGGCGAGCGAGCGGGCGAGCGAGGGAGCGAGGGAGGGAGGTAGGGCCCGACGCGAGGCGCGCAGCGAGGTTTCAAGTTGCCGTCCCGCAGAAGATAGAAAATCCTTCCGCCGGCAGCAGGGCGAGGGCGCAGGAGCCTTTTTCCGAGCAGAGCAACCAACTGACCGGCGATGGCGCATCGCCGACGAATGAATAAAGAATCTGAACCATGGAACGCAACATAGTGGCGACCTGCAACAAAATTTGCAGCGCAGGAGTTTCATGATTCCCGACAGGCTGTACATTCTGGAGACCGACCGACCGTCCGACGGATCCACGCGCGAGAGGCAGGGCTGCAGCGAAAAGGTAAGAAGGGTCGAGGTGTTCTTTGAAAAGACGCTGGCCCGGAGCTTGATTCGCCAGCCAGCGACACGGATTTCGACGGTACGGTCCATCTGCACGTGGATCTGTCCTTGCGGCGCGGCCGGATGATGCGTGCCAAGATCCAAATCTGCGTGGCCCCATGAAACTCACCCCAACGTCCGCTCCGGGAGGATCATTCCATTGCCAGCTGCCACTGCCGCGTGTACACTCGCACTGACCAACTCCTGCTGCAAAAGATACTGAACGAGGAAGGAGATGCGCGGAAAAGTGCGGCTCGAGGAAGCGCGGTCGGTCGCCGACCGCGCGAGAACGAGGTCGATCTGCGCACCCGCCGAACATCATGGTGCCCAAAGGTTCTTTTGGAGGGCTCTCAACTGCAAGATGCACGAGTTCGGGGCGGATTCTCGAACCCGAACCCGTCCCCGCGCGTGAGCTGGCTGCTCCTGCTGGCCGCACGGTTGCAGAAATCCGCTGCCGCACCGCTAGCCTGCTGAGCGAGCGAGGAATGATCGGCGGGCGGGCGTGCGTGCGTACCTGCAGTGCCTGCCGCGACCGATTCTTGCGGCCGCCGTGGTCGCGACGGCAACATGGAGCGCGTTGAAACTGCTCGCTTGTCTCGCGCGGACTGCGGCCGTAAAGAACCCGAAGTGATCCACTTCGGACGACTTCCTGCGACCAGCGTTCCTGTCAGTGAGCTCGGCTTGTGCTCGCTTGCTGTCGTGTCGCGCGCGGTGCTCGCGCCCGCTCGCTCGGGTGCACGCACCAGCACGCGGCGGCGCGTGTCCGCTCAGAGCCGAGGCTTGCAAGATCTTCGAGCCGCCATCGGCAGCGGGCTGCGCTGGCAGCCTGCGCCGAGGCCGGTCCGGACGTTTGTTTCCTGGGGCGCCCTCGCGCACGGGTTGGTGGGTGGGTGGGTGGGGCCTCGGAAGCAGCCCGGATCGGGTTTCATGGTTTTCAAGATGTTGAATTCAGGCATGAATGAACCTGCACGCATTTTGTTGCTCAACTTGGATCTTCGCTGCGACACGACCTCCATGTCTCGCGTTCCTGCGCCTCGGCGCTGCAAACCTCGCGCAGGGCCGTCGTCTGCAGCTCCAGCTGGCGTGGCTGTCGTGTATCGCAGCAAGCTCGCTGCGTGTAACGTCCACGTGCGAGGAAGATGCGCAGGGCGCCCTCTGCTTCACCGCCTGCGCCGAATCGATCGGCCCCGGCGTCGTCGAAGGCTGCCCTCCAAAAAGCCGCGGTTTCGTTCATTCGCGCCCGGGCCTTCCGAGTCGCGGCCGCAGCCCTTCCCGCTCTCCGTTTCGCCTGCGCTCCTCCCCGCGTACATCCCGAGCTCCGTCTTCGCCATCCTTTGTTCTGCTCTGCTCTGCTCTGCTCTGCTCCGGCGCCGCTCTCGCTGGGACGCTCAACGCGCGTCCCAGTCGACGCCTCGCCTGCGTCCCCTCTGCGCGGCCGGGCTTCCTTTCGCCGTCTCCGGCCTCACTGTGCGCGTGCAGGATTCTTCACTTCGGCGCCGCGCGCTCAAGTGAACTTCCCGCCCCCTCTTAGCTGGCTGTTCGGCTGGTCCTACCGCCGATCTTTTCTGTTGTTCGCCAAGATCGATCGACTGGCCCCTCCCTCCATCCGCCTGCAACGCTGCTGCGCCCAGGCGGTCGATGCCCGCGTGAAGTCAAGCTCGCCGCCGCGCCGAGCTCCGTCCGGTTCAGCCCCGTCCGGGTCCGCGAGTCGACGCCCTGCGCAGCGCAGCCCGGAGCGGTGTCGCGCGCGGTGCTCGCGCCCGCTCGCTCGGGTGCACGCACCAGCACGCGGCGGCGCGTGTCCGCTCAGAGCCGAGGCTTGCAAGATCTTCGAGCCGCCATCGGCAGCGGGCTGCGCTGGCAGCCTGCGCCGAGGCCGGTCCGGACGTTTGTTTCCTGGGGCGCCCTCGCGCACGGGTTGGTGGGTGGGTGGGTGGGGCCTCGGAAGCAGCCCGGATCGGGTTTCATGGTTTTCAAGATGTTGAATTCAGGCATGAATGAACCTGCACGCATTTTGTTGCTCAACTTGGATCTTCGCTGCGACACGACCTCCATGTCTCGCGTTCCTGCGCCTCGGCGCTGCAAACCTCGCGCAGGGCCGTCGTCTGCAGCTCCAGCTGGCGTGGCTGTCGTGTATCGCAGCAAGCTCGCTGCGTGTAACGTCCACGTGCGAGGAAGATGCGCAGGGCGCCCTCTGCTTCACCGCCTGCGCCGAATCGATCGGCCCCGGCGTCGTCGAAGGCTGCCCTCCAAAAAGCCGCGGTTTCGTTCATTCGCGCCCGGGCCTTCCGAGTCGCGGCCGCAGCCCTTCCCGCTCTCCGTTTCGCCTGCGCTCCTCCCCGCGTACATCCCGAGCTCCGTCTTCGCCATCCTTTGTTCTGCTCTGCTCTGCTCTGCTCTGCTCCGGCGCCGCTCTCGCTGGGACGCTCAACGCGCGTCCCAGTCGACGCCTCGCCTGCGTCCCCTCTGCGCGGCCGGGCTTCCTTTCGCCGTCTCCGGCCTCACTGTGCGCGTGCAGGATTCTTCACTTCGGCGCCGCGCGCTCAAGTGAACTTCCCGCCCCCTCTTAGCTGGCTGTTCGGCTGGTCCTACCGCCGATCTTTTCTGTTGTTCGCCAAGATCGATCGACTGGCCCCTCCCTCCATCCGCCTGCAACGCTGCTGCGCCCAGGCGGTCGATGCCCGCGTGAAGTCAAGCTCGCCGCCGCGCCGAGCTCCGTCCGGTTCAGCCCCGTCCGGGTCCGCGAGTCGACGCCCTGCGCAGCGCAGCCCGGAGCGGACCAGAGCGGAGCGGCTGGCCGAGCGCAGGCCTCCTTACAGTTAAGAAGCCCGGCGGGTCTCGATCGCGGCGCGCGTCTTCACGGCGGCGGACGGATCCTGCGCCCGCAGAGGAGGGGGCTGGGGAGCGCTGTGGGGCAGGGGGGCCGGGAGGAGAGGGTGTGCGCCGGACGCGGGGCGAGCAGAAGTGACTGCGGGGAGGTGGGCGGGCTGGAGACCGACTCGACTCGACTCAACTCGACTCGACTCGACGCGATGCGATAAGGTAAGATAAGATAAGATAAGATAAGATTTGATGCGATGCGAGGCGAGGCGAGGCGAGGCGGCTGGGATTCGGGCGGGTCGGGCTCGCAGCAGAACCGCAACGCCCCGCGCCAAGAAGAAGAACAAAAGCCAAGCGAGGAGAGAAGCATAAACGAAGGAAGGAAAAAGGTGCGTGACATACGTGGAGAGAGGAGGCAAGGTAGGCTCGTAATCTTTTTGAGCAGAAGAGCATGGATTGAGCTGAAGAGCATGGATTGAGCCTGGATCGAGCAGAGCATGCTCGCCGCTTTACTTGAGTCCAGGCGATAGCGCAAACGACACGGGAGGAAAGCGGCCAATCGAATGGCGCCTTTGATTGTCTTGAGCATGAGCATGAACAACCAGAGAACTAACCGACAAGGAATCAACTCAAATCAGCCGCAAGGAAAATGCTCGCTTCCCGCAGCATGCGCAGCGTCGCCCGCCGCATGGGCTCCGCCCGCGGCCTCCATGCCTCAGCCCGCCAGGACATGAAGGTCCTCGTCGCCCTCTACGACGACCCGGAGACCGGCTACCCTCCCAAGTACGCCCGCGATGACATCCCCCACATCGAGAAGTACCCGGATGGCCAGACCACCCCGACGCCGCAGACCGAGCTCCCCTTCCAGCCCGGTGAGCTCCTCGGCTGCGTCTCCGGCGAGCTCGGCCTTCGCAAGTTCCTCGAGGACCGCGGCCACACTCTCGTCGTGACCAGCGACAAGGATGGCCCCGACTCGCAGTTCGAGAAGGAGCTCGAGGACGCCGACATTGTCATCTCGCAGCCCTTCTGGCCCGCCTACATGACCGCCGAGCGCATCGCCAAGGCCAAGAACCTCAAGGCCTGCCTCACCGCCGGTATCGGCTCTGACCACGTCGACCTCGAGGCCGCCTGCAAGAACAACGTGACCGTCACCGAGGTCACCTTCTGCAACTCCATCTCCGTCGCCGAGCACGTGTGCATGCACATCCTTACCCTCGTGCGCAACTTCGTGCCCGCCCACAAGATCGTCTGCGAGGGTGGCTGGAACATTGCCGACGCTGTCTCCCGCAGCTACGATGTCGAGGGCATGAGCGTGGGCACCATCGCCGCTGGCCGCATCGGTCTTGCCGTCCTCCGCCGCATGGCTCCCTTCGACTGCAAGCTGCACTACACTGACCGCCACCGCCTCTCCCCCGAGGTCGAGAAGGAGCTCAACCTCACCTACCACGAGACCGTGGAGGACATGGTCAAGGTCTGCGACGTTGTGACCATCAACTGCCCGCTCCACCCGGAGACCGAGAACATGATGAACGAGGAGATGCTCTCCAAGTTCAAGCGCGGTGCCTACCTCATCAACACCGCCCGCGGCAAGATCTGCGACCGCGACGCCATCAAGCGCGCCCTTGAGTCCGGCCAGCTCGCTGGCTACGCCGGTGATGTCTGGTTCCCCCAGCCTCCCCCGCGTGACCACCCGTGGCGCACCATGCCCAACCACGGCATGACCCCGCACATCTCCGGCACCAGCCTTTCGGCCCAGCACCGCTACGCCGCTGGTGTCATCGAGACTCTCGAGTGCATCTTCGACAACAAGCCCATCCGTGACGAGTACCTCATTGCCCAGAACGGCTCCCTCGCCGGTGTTGGCGCCCACTCCTACAGCCCCGGTAACGCCACTGGTGGCTCTGACGAGGCCGTCAAGTTCAAGAACAAGTAAGGCGCCTCTTCTGTGACGTCGGTGTGATGATTGATTGATTTATGCCAGCCAGCATTCACCTTGTTCGCAAACCATTGGCGGTTTTGTGTTCGTCTGCGCTAGCCATGGACAACAACTCCAAAAATTCTTCTTTAGCTTATCTACAACTTATCATTATCGTGATTATCCCAACTCGTATCCATTCCTCGCGTCTCTCACTCTCTTTCTTTAGTGTTATGCCACTGCGCTGCGGATGCGGACAAAAGTTCGCCTTGACGGCCGCTGTACACCTCCCATCCATCATATGCGAAGCTTGCACGGTCCATTCAAGTTCATTAATTCCAAAAGATCTAGCCAGTGAACAAATTCTATGAACGCACGAAAACCGGCTGTGAGTGCACAAAGTGTATAATGCACATTGTCTTCAAGTACTTCAACGAAAAGGTCCAGCATGCTCATTTCATTTCCTTCAAGACCGCAAATTGTTTGTGCACGTAACAAAAAAATCGAGCAGGTATGCTCAGTTCCTTTCCCTCGGACTTACACGAAGACGAAGCCCTTTTGGATCGGCTGCACCAATGAACTTTTTCCTCAGGAAGTTCAGTTCCTGTAACGAAAAACAAAGTCCTTCGAGCCACACAGGAACATCATCAGTCCCTGCATCGAAAAACAAAGTCCTTCGAGCCACACTGAATAGGCATGGAGAATAGAATTTGACGCCAGGGAAGAATGCGATTTTGCGTAAACACCATCGCGCAGCTTCACGCAACTCGTTCTGTTAACAAAGCTACGTCTGCCGAGAAGTCTTGCTTCAAAAGAGAGTCTCGCGACGGTCGAGAGAGAGCGTCTTCGAGGTGGATATGGCCACAGCATCAGAACGTCGAGAGCCAAATAATGGTCCAGGCCAAGTAGCCCGTGCCCAGAGACGGGAGCAGCGGCCAGCGAAGACGAGAGACGCACAGATGGAGCACCACGGCAAAGACGAGACTCGCAGACACGCCCTTGATAATCTGCCAGGAGAACCCTTCGAGAGCGGCAGCGTGGTCTGATGCTTCAAATTGCGTACCATCGTTTGCAGCTTCCGGCTGCTCGTATTTTCGAGCGCGCTGCCTCTCGTACAGCAGGAGCGCAACCGTCGTGGTCACGGGCGCTGTTGCGAGCGCCGCTGCCAGCGTCTCTGAGAACTCGGCTGCATACAGCGTCAGCGCGAGGATGACGCAGGTCAAGCATAGCTCGACCACGTCCACCATGGTATGTATAGCGGAGTTGGCGTCTCCCGCGCTCTGCCGGCAGCCAACCTGTGTTCTGCCCTGGCTGGCGGCGGTCTCCCGTCGCCAAGTTGAAGCCACCTTCAAGTTGAGCCCAGCCAGGTGACTCAGCGCGGTGAAGAGACCTAAGTCTGATGATGAAAGCGGCTTAACGAAGCAGGCTCGTCCGCGAGCGAGCTTTAAGAATGTGTGGACGTCGTGCTTGCGGCAGGCAGGATGCGTGGATGGACAGGACGGACGGCCAGTAGTAGAAGCAGTAGCAGCAGTGGCAGCAGCAGGAGGCAGCCAAGCAATCCGCGCGCACAAGTAGAAGAGCGAAAGCAAACCACGAATCGTCGTCGGTTTCCTGCTCGAATTGGGTGGCAGACAGGGAGGCAGGCTCCTCCTCTCCACCCATTGCGGCGAGCAAGCAAGCACACAAGCAAGCAAACCAGCCAGCCACCATGGCGTGAAGTCCTGCGCAGGCTAGGGTCAAAGCGTACGTATTGGTGAGTGGATGAAGCGGAGTGGGTGAAAGGGCGCAAGACTGGAGTTTGCCGCGTTGCGACGGGTGTTGCGCCCCGATTATGCGTTCCTGCGTGTCGCTCCGTTCTTCTTCTTGTTCATATTCTTGATTGTCACGAGCTGAGGTCGTTGCAGATGGGTTTTAGTGGGTTCGAAACATCTTGGTTATCCTGGGCGCTCCTGGCCTGCTGGCGAGAGATGCTTACCATAGACTAGAGTTTCTGATCTTCTTTTTATATCTTCGTGACGAGACATTCCCTTGGCTGTCTGACGCTATATTTACCCAAATATTGCTCGCCAATGTCGCTCGGTTTCCAATGATCACGATCCCATTTAAACCCCCATCGATACGCTCTGACAATAATGTGAACCAGGAAGGTTAAGAAAGAGGTGGAGAAGAAGCAAGCAAGAAAGCATGGACGCGTCCTTGGCACGGAGTGAGATACCCAGTGAAGATTTCGTTTTCGCAAACCCTTTCTGAAGGTACATAAACATGATCGAGACATACGA
The DNA here is from genome assembly GCA_000818945.1 of Schizochytrium sp. CCTCC M209059. NCBI lineage: Eukaryota > Bigyra > Thraustochytrida > Thraustochytriidae > Schizochytrium > Schizochytrium sp. CCTCC M209059. The sequence continues at coordinate 102,859 of KN805371.1, forward strand.
ATTGGAATCTCGTTAGTCAGAGGGTACCATCTGCCTGCATTCAAGGAATTGCAACCACTTTTAGGTGACATGCGAGTGGTACGAGAGAGAGAGAGATGCAGGGGGGGGTTAGCTGTTTACAGAGGAGCTCAAAAAGGCTGCAAGATATTGCACGTAATTGGCTGAGAAGCGCATCCACGCCTATGCCAATACCGGTTGCAGCCGAAACCAATGACACATGTTGTGTGGAGTCATTTTCGTGGTTTGATGGGGCTCGTCCCGTCGTCAGAGCACATGTTCGCTCCTCATACAACCGTTTGGCCAGGGAAGGGTAGGGGAAAAGACTTGGAATGGGGAAGAAAAAAAAACTAACATGATAGGGGCTTTTCATGACGCACAGTCTAAAAACCTACCACATACCCACCCAACGTGCACGCACACAAACCAGCTGCATCAAACATCGAGCGCAAGACTCGTCTCGTTTGCTGTCTTGGTAGACGCAGATGACACAAGAGGTAAAGCGCCTAGGCTGATACGGCCTCGAGCTGAAGATCCTGGACAGTGTTCCAAGGTCCAACAATGCGGCGCAGCCGCAGGTCCGCTCCCTCAGCAGCTTTGGCGAGGTCTTCATCAAGCGCAGCCAACGCTTGTGGTCCTGTGCTGCTTGGACGGACAATAATCGTCTGCGATCCCGATGCATGGCGAAGCAGCATATCGTGCAAGGCCTCTTCGGGTGACTTCCCGGCCCCGTTAGCCTCACCGGCTCGTCTCTGCGCGCCTAGCGAGAAAATGTGGTGATCCATCCGACGTGTTACGGGTTCGAGGTGACCCTGACTTGCAAGTTCCGGCGCGAACGGTCTCGTCGACAATGGAACCGCGATGGTGTGCGCGAGCGGTGTGTCAAAGGAGTACTGGAAGGCAAACCAATGTTCGCCCTGTGCAGGTACACGGGCTTGCAGTACAAGTATTGCGGCGTCTTTGCCGAGGTACTCGTTCTTTTCCAGCAGAAGAGATGATATTTGGCTGCTTTTGCCCTCGGTTTTCGAGTGCAAGAGTGCGCTCGCGTCTTGTACGCTAAGTACTTTTCGGAATGTAATTTCAAGCATGTCGACATTTTCTCGCGCCTTTTCACAGACGTGTGCTTTGGCCAGAGCCTGCATTTGCGTCTTTTCGTCGTCGTCGTCGTCGTTACTGTCGCTGTCGTTGATGTCGCCGTCTTCTTGTTCTTCCTCTCTTTCCATGAGCATTTTCGCAAGCAAGGACTCGCGCACGACTTGTGGGAAACAAAGCTTCAGCTCTTCTAGCACGCCGTGGAGCTTTCTGTCGGCTGCAGCTGCAGCTTCGGCCTCGCCCGCGTCTCCGAGGCGGACGCTATCCTTTTGCTCGTGCGAAACGGGCAGCGGGACGGCCAGGATAATCTCGTCTGCTTGAACTTCCTGGGCGTCAATTTTGGCGCCAAAGATAACGTGCTGGCGTCCGTGGCCGCCCTCGCTGCCGCAGCGCCGATGCACGAGGCATCGCACGTCCCGGAGCTCGGCGGCTTGCGCCTCTTGAGCGTCGCCTGCAGCTTCTGCTGCGACGGGCAGGACCCAGACCATCCTGTTCCGATCCCTCAACCGAGCACGCAAAGAAAGCCACAGCCAGCCAGCCAACCGGTCAGCCGGCCAGCAAGCGAGCGAGCGAGCGAGCAGGCACGCAAGCAGGCTCGCGGGCGCCTGTCTCTTGCGGCAGCAGCGCAGCGCAGCGCGGCGTGGCTCGCGGCGCTCTCGCCCGCTGCTGTTGCCGGTCTGCCCCAGGCCTGCACTCCCACTCCCACGCACTATGGCAGTAGCAGTAGGCTAGAGTATATATACGTACCGCTCCAAAATATCCTCCGCGATGCCGTCGAGGAGGTCGCCCCGCTCGCAGAGCGCCTGCCGCCGGGCTCCGCGCTCGCTCCCGGCGCTCGCCGCCCGCCCGCCCGCTTCCCTGCCTTCCTCCCTCGCTCGCTCGCTCGCTCGCTCGCTCCCGGCGCGAGGGCGCGCGTGGGTGGAGGCGGGTCGGGCGCGGCCTCGCAGGCGGCACGTGCAGGCAGACCGTGAACGCAAAGAGAGAGAAGAGAAGAAGCCCTCGCTCGCTCGCCGGGAAGCCCGCGCAGAGCGGCGCGCAGAGCGACGCGGAGGAGGGCGCGGAGGAGGAGGGCGCGGAGGATGGGGGCGGCGTGGGCGGCGGCGCAGGCGTGGGCCGCGCAGAACCTGGGCCTAGGGGCCGCGGCTGGGCCCGGGGCGGCGGAGCAGGCCGCGGGCCGGCCTGGCGGCGAGGAGGGGGACGAGGAGGAGCGCGCGCTCGCGCAGTACAAAGACCCGGGCTTCCACGCGCGGCTGCGCAAGGACTGGCCCGAAGACGGCGAGCAGCTCCACTCCGGCGGCTGGGCCATGACGAAGAAACTCATGGAGGACATGGAGAGGTGGCTCGAGGAAAAGGCAATCGCCGCGCCCGATGCGCGACTTTTGGACCTGTGCTGCGGCGAAGGCTCGACGCCCATCCATTATGCCAAGGAGCGGGGCTGGGCTAGCGTGGGCATCGACATCTCCGAGACAGCTATTGCCGCCGCTCGAGCGGCCGCGACAAAGGCAAATGTGCAGGACAAGGCCACTTTCGTGGTCGGGTCCGCCTTCAAGCTGCCGTTTCAAGCCGAGGCGTTCGATGTGATCTACGGCCAAGACCCGGATGCTCTTTCGCTTCCTCAGAGACCAGCCTGCTTCCGAGACTGCTTGAGGACGTTGCGTAGTGGTGGCGTTTTGGCGTTCCATCACCACTGGATTCCTGGTCCTGGATGGGATGAAAGTACCTTGAAACAGTACTGCGCAGAGTCCGGATCAGATGAGGTTCACGCCGATCAATATGTGCAAGACTTGGAAGCAGCAGGATTCCGGGTCGAGGTGGCCGAAAATATCTCTGCTCTCGCCTCCTCCCATTTGCATGGCCAACTGGAGCGGATGAAGGCGCGAGTGGCAAATGAAGGCGGAGTTCTTCAACCCTGGCTTGTGAAGACCTGTGAGTACATTGACAAGGGACACGCATTTGGCGTTCGCATTGTTGCGCGCAAACCTTGAGCGATTCGAGCTGGCCTCCATTAGCTATTGCACGATCATTTGAAAGAGGAAGAAATAGATTAGTTTCGAGCTCTTTTCCGCTGGTGAGGCGAGTTTCACTCTTCGGTTTCGCAATCTCGCGTGACCGCGCGAGGATGTCCAAGTAGAAGGAAGATAAGCAAACTTGGGCGCTGGTTTCGAGTTTTTAGCAGAGGGCGTTTTGTTTAGACCTTAATAGTCGTGCTGGTACTCGAGTTTGACCGGCTGACTCTCTGACCCTCGCGGAAGACTCGAGGCTATGGGCGCCGCTTCTTGTGATGCGCGTGGCACATTTTGCTGCTCGTTCGCAAGGGAAAAGCTGGTGTCTATTTCCGGCGTCGATATCAATGCATCATTCTACGAAACATTTTGCCCAGGAATTGGTTCCTACTATCGAGAGTAACATTGCACGGAAACAACAGCCGGAGCTTCTTTTTACAATTCAAGGAACAAGTTGCGACACGTTCGGCGAATAAAAAGCTGGAATTGATTTTAAAGCTTGCAATGCTTGTGAACATGAGCTTGATTGTCAGAAGCTGGAATTAGACCTTTCTCTGATTTGCAGACCTTTATCATAAGGCCTTGCATTTGCTGCTGGTGCTATCGTAATAGATCATCGCGGGAACCTCGAAGTCTTCGTTGATACAGGTCGCTTCCACGATTTCGTCGATAGCATTTTGCAGATTGTCAAAGTCGGTCTGAATCTGCTGAATCGAAGGAGGCTGTCCTTCCTCGGGAAAGACAAACGTTCTCAGACAGTGCTGGAGGAAGTCCGAGTCCAAATTGTTGCCGATTCTGACAACAACCAGGTAAGCCTTTTGATCGTTGACGAGGTTCCAGGCCTGGTACTCTGTGCATGCTACGTCTTGCGGGTGTCGAGTGTTCTCATTTGTTCCGGGATCGGTGATTTCGGGGATATTGCTGCAGTTCGTTCCCCAGTATCTGTTCGGGTTTCCGTCCGTGAGGAGAACAACGACCTTGACAGCATCCGAGCGTGGGCCTCCAGCACTTTCACTAAGACCCATGATGTAATTGGCGGCCTGCAATGCCTGTGGAGTGTTCGTGAAGCCGTCGCCGTCGTTGGACCCACCAAAGGCATCCCAATCGTTCTCAGACGTCGCAGCCGCATCATCGAAGAAGAATGGGCTGCCTACATTGGCAGTTGAGCCACTGCCGAATGGATTGTTGCTCGAGACTGTACCGGACACTCCGACGATGGAGTTGGTAAAGCGGAATCCCGCGAACCTTGTGTTCGCATTGGAAAACGTGTAAGCTTCGTGCACACGAGGCAGCAAGTCGTTGAGCTCGTCGGAGCCCGTGGCACCATTCTGGTCAATCGAACCGCTGTTATCCACCACCCAAAGGATGTCGAGCTTCTTTTCAGGGCAGCTATGAACTGGCGGATATGTAGGCGCGTCGGTGGGCGCATCCGTCGGCGCGTCGGTGGGCGCATCCGTCGGCGCGTCGGTGGGCGCATCCGTCGGCGCGTCGGTGGGCGCATCCGTCGGCGCGTCGGTGGGCGCATCCGTCGGCGCGTCGGTGGGCGCATCCGTCGGCGCGTCGGTGGGCGCATCCGTCGGCGCGTCGGTGGGCGCATCCGTCGGCGCGTCGGTGGGCGCATCCGTCGGCGCGTCGGTTGGCGCATACGTCGGCGCGTCGGTGGGCGCATCCGTCGGCGCGTCGGTGGGCGCATCGGTGGGCGCATCGGTGGGCGCATCGGTGGGCGCATTGGTACAGATCTTCGATCCTGAGACCCATCTCGTCGATGCGACCGAGGCTGCATTCTTGAGCGCGCGCATGAGGTTGCACTGTGCTCCCGCGTTAGCACCCGTGTTGCCGCTTGCTGAACGAAAGCTCCAGTAGTTGCAATCCTCATTCGCCACACAAGCAGAGTGGCACTGCTCGGGAACTTGGAGACCAGGCTCATCGTCGTACGTGTGGATCCTGTCGGCGGCCTTGGCCTTGTAGATGACCTGCTCCATGTAGCACCCATCAATGTAATCGACTGGGCTCAGCGTGGGGAAGGCAGTCGGCGCATCCGTAGGTGCATCTGTAGGCGAAGATGTCGGCGCGTCCGTAGGTGCATCTGTAGGCGAGAATGTCGGGTTCGCGGTGGTCGGGGAAGGTGTTTCTTCCTCGGGGTTTGTCGGGCACTGGTCAGAAACAATGCTGTCGACCAGGGTCATCAAGCCAGCATAGTCATCCGCCTGGTACGTCTGAACCTCGGGTGTGACGGTGCTGTACAGGTTGTTGCCCTGGTCGTCGCCGACACGAACCGCAACGTATGTAGCCGAAGTGTCCTGGATCATCTGCGCGTACATCCGTGTGCACCTCTTTGCGGCTGCTTTGGGGTACTTGGCTCTCTTATCGTACCACTTGCACTCCTCCGGAAGACGAGCACCCCTCCACTCGACATTGGGCACATCGTCGCCCACATGCACAACATAGGTGGGGCGATCCGCGCGGCCGACGGCTGCGTCGGCGGCGTCGGTGGCCTCGATCATGGCCAGCGTCGTCTTGAGCGCAAGCGGGGTGTTTGTGTTGCCCTCTTCGAAGTTGGGACGGGTCAAGGCACGAACGGCGTTCTTGAATGCAGTTTGCGTGGTGTAGCGCAGGTTGCCGCTCTCGTCAAGAATGGTAAGCTCATCCGTGATTCCCGTCGAGTACTCGACGAGACCAAAGCGTGCGCCGTCCTCGGCGCCGACCGTGAAGCGAGAAGCAAAGTCGAGCACAAAGTCGTACGCCTGCACGAGCTCCTCATCATCGATGGTAAACGAGGCGTCGACAACAAAGATGATGTCGACGCTGTCCTCACATCCCTCGCCGCTTGTGATGTCGCACGCAAGATCGGCAACGCCCTCGGCAATCGTGTTAGCGTTGGAGAGATCCGAGGGCATCTCCAGGTAAGCCGCGAGGGCGTCCGTGCCGGCCTCGGGAACGAAGGCGTCATCGCCGACAGGGACGTAGATGACCTTGATGCCCTCGTCGTCGACAGTGTTCTCGACTTGCTCAAGGAAGCAGGCCTGGATGGCCTCGTCCGAGAGATCTTTCTTTTTCGAAATGTCAGAGCAGATCTTGCCAACACGAGGCTTGCTGTAGGAAGTCACATCAGCGTGGCCGTCGGAAAGGAGAACGATGATCTCAGTTGCTCCCCTGGACTTCTTCTTGATGATCTTGTTGGTGGCGAAGTTGAGCGCGTACGGGATGTTGGTCTCAGTTTCCTCGTCGGTCATAGAGTCAATGTGCTTTTTGAGCTTGTTCTCGTTCCTGATGGCCGTTAGAGGCTTCTTTTTGAAGACCGTGGAGCCAAAGCTGAGAGCGGTGACGCGGTCCTTGGTAGCGGAGTTCCCGATGTCAAACTGATGGCCGATGGCCTTCGCGTAGCGCTTGATCTTGTTGAAGTTCTCGATGGACGCTGAGGCATCGAGCATGAGAACCACGTCGTATGGCGCACACTCCTCGGAAGGGCCGGCGCCGTACTGCTCGATTGCGCCTCGCACGGTGACGGCGAGGCTCGCCACCATGGCGGCCACGACCGCGCGCCACATGACGCCGCGCATTCTTGTCAATGTAACAGACTTGATTGGTTTCCTGATCTCGAGACTCGAAGTTCCGGGTTTGCTTGTGGAGTTGTCTGACTGCATGCAGCCTGCGTGACTGCCTGTCTGCCTGGTTTTCTCCCTGCCTAGCCCTTGTCTGGGTAGCTTGCTTCTGGCTGATGCCGCCCTTTCCTTCCTGTCCCGTGCATGCTTCCCTCTGGGTACGAGTCCTGAGGACGCGCCAGCAGTTTGGAAGTTTGCAAGATTGTAAGGACAAGTGCTCCCGCTGTGCAACCACAGCCATCGAATCTCCCGCATCTCCACAGACAGAAGGATGGTGGTTTTCAATCGTTTTTTGAAAATTATCCTAATACTTCGTAGGCCCTGACCGTAATGCATTTAGGTAGTTCTAGTTCTCATCGACGTACACCACCTTCCGTCACGCCCTCGTGGCTCTTGCGGGCCGGTCTGCCTGCGGGCCTGTCTGGCTGCGGGCCTGTCTCTGCCTGCTTTCAGCGCCCGCTCTTCGGTCTGCAGCTCCGAGTACACGACGCGAAGTCGTCCTGCAGCGGCCAGGAGCCCACTACCGTAGCTGATGCAGCCTGCAGGCCATGCAGTACCAGCCATCCAAGCGGGCCCGCTCCGGGCCTCTAGTCGCCGCCAATCGATCGCCCCATTTCCCGCGATCGTAGGAACTGTAACTCTTGATACGTTGGCAAGGCAATGAAGTAGGGGTCTAAGTGCGCGCGCGCCGCTTTGATCAAAAGCTTCTTATTCCTCAGCTCTGCGCTGCACGTCGCTGCCGTTGCAAGTGCCGGCGGCAGACTTTCACTCTGCGTGACACGGGGCTGTGCTTCACGGCTCGTCGAAGCGGCCGCAGAGCTAGGTCTTGGGTCCTCTGTCCAGACCGGTTAGCGGCAGTGGAGACGAATGCAGTGCGGTGGAGTTCAGGAAGCATCTCGTCTTGTCTCGTCTCGTCTCGTCTCGTCTCGTCTCGTCTCTCGTCTCGTCTCGTCTCCTCTCGTCTCCTCTCGTCTCTTTCAGTCTCGTCTCTTTCAGTCTCGTCTCGTCTCGTTTCGTTTCGTCTCGTCTCTTCCCGTCTCGTCTCCTCGTGTCGCCTCCCAGCCGGCCAGCTGCTGCCAGGCTCTGCTGCCCGCGAGGCTTCCTCTCCGCCCTCGCCCGAGCCTCGAGCGAGTCGGCCCGCCCGTGCCGCTCGCTCGCTCTTCTCGGGACGCGAGGGACGTCCCCGTCCCCGCCGGATGTGTTCGCCCCGCGATCTTGCGCAGCGCAGACGCAGCCGCCGTGAACACATAAACGCACACACAGACGCGCGCACGCAGACATATACAAGCACTGCAGGTGCTCGGTCGGTCGGTCGGCCAGTGACAATGGAGACTGGCACGAGTGCGAGGCCTCGGCGCATCCGGCCTGTCTGCGCCGCGCAGCAAGGCCGCTCCGCCCGGGGAATGAGGACGAACGAACGAACGAACGAACGGCGCGCCGCGGCCAACCCTGAGGCGGGCAGCTGCAGCCGCAGCGAGCGAGCGAGCGCATCGCTCGCTCGCTGCCTGGCTGGCTGGACGCCGGCATCTGTAGCTGGCAGCTAGTCCTGCCGTGCATACGCCCTGCCGCGCGCGCGCGTGCCCCACAGCGCGTGCATTGGTCAGCGGCTGCGGGCGGCTGTGGCTGTCCCACCCCTCAAAATCAGCTCTCTTCGCTGCCGAGGACGCGGCCAGCGCGCACCGCAGCTCGCAGCAGCAGCCAGGCAGCTGCGGCTGCCGCGGCGCTGAGGCTCCTCCTGGCGCTGAGGATCTTCCTGGCGCCGGGACTGCGTGGGCAGCAGGCCGGACGGCAGGCCGAGCTTCTGGTCCGCGGGCCGTACGGCGGGGAGCTGAAGGCGGGCCGGAGGTGGCGGCGAGGAGGCCGAGCGAGGTCTCGGCCGCGTGCCGGACAGGTCCATTCCGTCTTTGGGACAAGGCGCGCGCCTACCGCTACTCCTTGCATATTTGCTTCCAGATCGGCGCACGTGTGGCTGCGCTAGCGTGCGTCACGGGCCTTCCATTTCACGTACTGACTCCCGTTTTCTATTTCTTTTGCAGGTTCCCTCGTTGTTGCGCGTGCGCGGAAGTTGGTTTCATGGATCCCGGATTCTTTCTTCCCGGTCAAGGTTCGACGCTCGTCCGTGGCCTCCTGGAATGCGTCCAGACGAGGGCATCCACTACCGCTGCCGGCTGCAGCCCCCCCCCCCCCCCCCCC
>KN805371.1:111767-123490 GCA_000818945.1 Schizochytrium sp. CCTCC M209059
CCAGCCCCCCCCCCCCGGCCCACCACTCGGTCAACCGGCCGATCAGTGCCTCGCTCATTCGATCCATCAATCGATCGATCAATTGTGGCGGCGACAACGACAGACGAGTCGCGGCAGCTGGCGCTGGGAATCCCTCGCCACGGAGTGGCCTCTACGGTCGATCATCCTTGGTTCCAGCCGTCAGGCTAGTGAAGGAAGACCAAGAGGTGCAGAGAGAGACAGGCAGAGAGACATCCAGAGAGACGGACGGAGGCCGTCTTCGGGATTGCTACAGCTACTCTTGACGGTGATGGCACCTTCTGAACGCCGCCCGTCTTCTGCCGTGGCCCTCTGCTCTGACATTTGAGGGCCTGCTTCCCATGGAGCGCGCGAACGCGTCTCTGCCCCTCATTTCCCAAAGGGGAGATCGCCCACAGCTTTTCCCATCGACTGACTCCTGCGGAGGGGTCGGTCCTGCCGACTTTAAAACCAATTTCCGCAAGCACAGCGGAAAGAGCATGTAGTACTATGGTAAACCTTAGGCCGCCGCTGACGCTTTCCACAACGCCCAGGACGGCATTCCCTTTTTTGCTTTTTTTTTTTTTACCGATTGGGCTGTTCGCTCATTTCATTCAAGTCGCGTTCGCAGGGCTTTTGTCCGGCCAGACTGATCACGTCGGCGCGTGCCTGCTGCTCCCGGCCGTCATCGTCCCGGGAGCCTCTGAGCCAGGGTTGTCGAGCCCGCTAGGCCTATCCACACTCGTACGGCATTATCATCATCAGCAGCAGCAGCAGCGCGGCCGGATACTGCGTCGCTTCTCGCTGCGTCCGCCAGCCACCATGGCCAGCTCGCCCGTTCGGCCCGGGCGACGTGTCCGCCAGGCAGGCCTTTCGCAGCAGCGAGCCACCCGACGTGCGCACGGCCTGACAGAAGCGAGGTAGACGGCACGGGCTCACAGACAGCGCCGGAGTCACGGGACGTGCACGTACGCAAACGCGCGCTCTCGCTTCTCCTGCAGCTGACCGGCCAGCCAGCATCGCGGTGCCGCTGCTGCTGCTGCTGATGATGATGATGATGACGATTACCATCTTGCAGACGCAATCGATCGATCGATCTATCGCGGTGGCAGCTACGGCGAGCTGCCGAGCCGGCCGCGAAGATGGCGCGCCCCGCAAGTGTGTCGGCATCGCCACTCGGTTGTCGGCCGCCATTTTCCCCACAGCTGCCCGGAGGCCAGCCACCCACAAATTCCCGCACCGAGGAGACGCGCGCGCGCATGATACTCAATTTTCCTGTATACGTGCGTCTCCCGCACCTCACCGCAGCCCCGCAGCGAAGTCGCTTCGACGAACCCGCTGTATAAGCCAAGCGAGAAGCGCGAGGCGACGACCTCCGCCGCCGTCTCGCGCTTCGGCCGCATCGCCGCCGCCAGCTCCTCCTCCTCCTCCTCCTCCTCCGTCACGCCGCTGGGCACGCGGCTGAGGCCGAGCTCCAGCGCGAGCCCGACGGCACGCGACCGGCGACCCCGCCCCAAAGGGTCGCCATCGAGTGAGTAGCTCGGGACCTCGTCGGGGTCCCGCTGTCCCAAGGGCCGAAGCCGTCATTGCCCTCTTGAGACCGGGTGCGCCGAGCCGAGCCGAGCCGAGCCGAGCGGCAGCTGCAGCAGCTGCTGCTGCCAGCATGCGAGCTGCTCCAGGCCTGGCGAGAAGGCTCCTGGCGCCATGACTAGGCCTGGCGAGGCGAGAGCGCCGCGGCGCCAAAAGATGGCCGGCCACAGGAACTCTTTTGCCAGATGGCCAAAGGAACTCTCTTGCCCGAGTCGGCTTCTGTGGAGACAGCCCCCGTCCGTGCCGCGCGAGCCTCGTCTCGAAGACAATCGCCCCGGCAGGAGCGCCCGCCGCGGCCGGCCGGCTTCGCTCGTCGCGCAGCAGGCAAGGCCGACACCTCCCGCCACGTCGCTCGAAGCCGCGGACGGCAGGAGAGCGGAGACGCGAGTCCATGGGATGGGTCGTTGCCGGTGATTGCCGTTGTACTTTCTTTCACGTAAAAAGAGAAGGCCTTGCCGCCTCTTCAAAAAGGAGCGCCGCCGCCAAGTTTGGGGCGGGCAGGGCGTGCAGCTGTTGCAGCGGCCGCTGCAGCTGCAACTGCAGCTGGCTCACTGTGCAGCGGCTGCAGCGCGGCGGCGATCTTCCATGCGCAATGGAAGCTCCATGCGCCCCATGCCAGTGGCCGCCGTAGAAAGGCTCCATTGACTTGGAGGCGCGCGCCGGCCAGCGTTTCCCGTGGCCGGTCAGAGGGCCTTCGCACTGGGGCAGAGCCAGTCGCGAGTTGGGCCTCCTTACAACAAGGTAGACTGGTGCGTATGGAGCTGAGTCTATGCCAGCTACATCCAGGCTTCAGCCTGGTCACGAAAAGGGAGACAGTTTGATCGAATGGCTGTGGAATGGACTGGCGGAAGGAAAATGAAAACCTGTTCTCGCTTCTCGCAACGATGCCGCGTCGCATCACGCGGTGGCCTTCGCGCTGCCGCGCTCGTCTCGCGAGCCAGGACGATCGGCGACGACCCGCTGGCAATGCGACGATACAGAGACAATGTAGAGACAGACCAACAAAGTATATTTTTGCATCAAGTATACATGCGGAAGGGTAAAACGTCGACGACGCAATTGGCAGCTTGCGACAACCTTGCGGATATTCTGCGGCTCGTTGTCGCCAAGACTAATCTTGCAAACATTGATGATTGACTACGCTAACAACGCGGTTGTTCTTTTTGGGCCCAGCAATTTGGTTAGCAGAGGCAAAAAAATTGGTAAGAGGAAGAGCGTGACGCCCCAGCATGGCTCGTTGACGCGGAAGTGGTAAATCGTGACATCTCCGAGCTTACCTGGATCGTTCATCTACCGTCGCAGCCGCTGCCAAGAGAGGACGGAAGCACGTTCGAACGTCTCTATGCGCAATGGCACGGGCCAGCGAGAATGAGTAAAGGTATAAAATTTATCGGTGTGCCACTGTGCGTGATGGCCTCGATGTCCCCTCGCACAGCATGCAACGCTCAAACGAATGGCTGGAGTCCGAATGTGAGGCAGCGAGAGCGCTTTTGCACAGATACAAGATTAACATTAAATTTTTACGACTAGCTCGTCCGAGATGTTCAGGCCTCACCGGCCTCCGATGTCTCCATCAAGCGCTTGCCCGAGATCTGCAGGCCGCGCCCACGCTTTCTTCGTCAAACGTTGCTGTTGTCTGCAGGTCGGTACACGATTTCTTCAAACGAGCGCTGGGCCGCGTCTGCAGGCCGGGCGCAAGATTTCTTCAATCGATGCTCGCTCTTCGAACCAGGATCAATCAATTTGATCCGAGAATCGTCAACGAATGGGAAGCGCAAAAGACGCTTTGATCAAAGAAAGGAAGAACATGTGAAGAAGAAGAAAAAGTAGAGCTGACTCCGCAAGTCATCGTCAAAGTTGCGAAGTGGACGCTTTGCATCAAAGCACAGGAGGAAATATCTGCTCAACCGTAATCTCTTCAAAGCGCACAACGCGGTAACAAGCTCGAAAAGAACGCGAGCTGATGTACATAGAGAGCGTCAGTTTGCTTGTATTGATTACGCGCAAAAGAATTGATAGAAAGAATGGAAAATGCATTTGTTGCCGTTTTTCATTGGCGCATATAAACGCAAAGTTTCGTGAAGGAGCCTTTGTGTGCGGCTATTCCTTACCAAGGTCGCGAAAGTACACATGCTGCGCTTCGGTGGAATAGGGTGCGTATTTACGAAGTGCCAGAACGCCTTATCGTCCAAGGCCCTCGATTTCTCGATCCATACGAGTTGAGATTGCGAACCGCAAATGGATTGCCTGTACTGTTTGACCACAAAAATGGATTGGATGGGCTTAGTTTTCTAGCACCGGGAGTGGAGCTACTTTAAACCATCGATGCGTAAGTATGTCGACCAAGTTAGCCTAGACGCGAGCGATTGACTCCGCGCAGGATCATCACCAAAGTATGCGTTGGGATCCCGGTCCACGACAAAAGTTTCCGTTGGACGACCAGATGTTGGAATCGACGATAGGCCTCGCCAAGAATACTCGTAGCATGCCACTAGATGCATCTTATGAAGATGGACTAGGTTTCCGACCTGGTTACCACAGAAGCCAAGCAGTCGGGACTCGACAACAAGAGGTGATCGTAAATGGGATTGTGGGTATTGTATGTTTTTGGTGTGACCACTTGGCAAACGCTGGGCAGCCGAAGACACGCAAGATGTGCGATCCACATCATTGCAGAACTCTTCTTCAGTGACAAAATGCATTGGCGATTCCCGAGCAGAATATTTTCGAGCTACTGGCTTTCTAATGAAAAAATTTTGGCTATTGTAATGCGAAATTATTACGGTCGACAGCAAGACAAACTCGCGCTCTCACTCTCTCCCCTCTTCCCGTTCACCACAACACTTTCAAAACGAATAACCTCAATTGCACCTTCACCACCTCTGGCACTTCCGCAACGCGCGACTCTGCGCAACCCCAATTTCTCTTCATCTCCTCCGTTTCCCCATCTTCCTCTCCTTCCTTGGCCGCTAACTCCCCGTGCACCCCCCTTCCCCTCCTTTTGCCCGGGGTAAAAGCAGGTGCCGGGGTTCCCGGCGGGGGCAGCGGCGCGCGTCTCCGCCCTCCGCAGCCGCCTGCCTTTCTTCGCTCTGCTGGCCGACGTCATCACGCCTTCTCGTTTCGCTCCTCCCTTTCCTCCTTTCATTCCTTCATTCCTTCATTCCTTCATTCGTTCATTCGTTTGTTCATTCATTCATTCCTTCATTCATTCATTCATTCATTCATTCATTCATTCATTCCTTCCTTCATTCCTTCCTTCATTCATTCCTTCATTCATTTCTTTCCATTCCTTCACTCATTCATTCATTCCTTCATTCATTCTATCTTTTTTTCTTTCTCCCTCTGTGTTTCCTTCATCACGTCAAACCGCCGATCAATCCTCGTTCCCGAAAGCCGCGCTCGCAGCGGCCGCAGCCGCGACGAGGTGAGGCGTGGGCCTCGCCTCGCTGGCTCGCGCTGCGCCTCGGCCGCGGAAGGGCGCCGGGACGTGGGGAGGGAGGTGCCCGGCAGCGCAGCCTCGCAGGCGCGTGGGGTGGCGCGGCGCCGCAGTTCGCTTTTGCTGCGAGGACGTGCCACGTCCTCGCACCTTGCGCGTACGCCGGCGGCGGGGCGCAGCTGAGCTGGCCGGGCGCCACCCCACGCAAGCAAGCCTCGACGCCTGGGAGCGCCCGGCCGGGAGGGATCGGGGAGGCAGCAGCAGCGGCGGCGGCGGCGGCAGCAGGGGCAGCAAGCAGGCCGGATTTGAATCGAGGACTCCCCGGCACAGCTTGGGCTCCGAAGACTCAGTGCCTGAGGCGGCGGCGGGCGAGGCGCAGCTCTGCAGGAAGGGGTCAGTGCGCGGGGCGACGCTGCGCCACGCCACGCCTGTCGTCCGCAAGTCGCTGTCCGCAGAGCTCAGGCAGGCAAGCGAGTAAGCAAGAAAAGCAACTTCGTTTTCAAATTTTCGAAGTTTCCACTCCGTACTCGCGCGCGCGCTCGCAAGCAAGCGAGCAAAGAAAAGTCACGTTCCTCGCGCCCCCCCCCGGCGACCAGCACAGGCCGGCCAGGCGTGTGCCTACGCGCCGGCCGCGGAGTGTACTCCTCGCTGTGCTGCACGCCCTGCCTCCGCGGTGCTGCTCTGTTTCTCCCTTCCATCCCCTTCCTTCCCGCCACCCGAAACGCATTTCACAGCCTCCCTGCGAGGCCCTCGCCCTCCCTCCCTCCGCTCCTCCCTCCCTCCCTCCCTCCCTCCCGCGCCAGCGCGTCCTCGCCCCCCCCCCCCAGCGCGTCCTCGCCGCCGCCGCGCGCCGCGTCTTCGCCGCCCTGCGCCGCGCAGCTAGCTAGCTAGCTAGCTTGCGAGGCAGCCGCTCCCTCCTGCTTCCGCCTGCACGGGCACCGCCGCCGGAACGCGGCCGCCGCCTTCCTCGAGGCCGCCGCCGGAGAAGGACGTCGAGGACGGCGCCGAGAGCGCGGCGCTGGACGTCGCCGCCCCCGTCGGCGCGGCGCGGCGCGGCAGGTTCGCCTCCGCTTGCTTCGCGCCTCTCCCGCTGCTCGCGCGCGACTCGCTTCTCGTCGGCATCCGCAGCGCAGCGCTCGCTGGACTTGTCTCGCCTCTCTCTGTGTGCCTGCGTCTGTCTGTCTGTCTGTCTGTGTGTCTGTCCCGGCGAGGTCGCGCTCGAGGACGGCGTCCGGGAGCAGTACGCTTTCGCCTCGTCCGGTCCGCGCAGCCGACCGCGACGCGACGCGAGGCGAGGGGGGGAAGTCTGCGCGTCTGCCTGCGCGTCTGTGCGCCTGCTGACGCGCGAGCGCGACGAGGGACGCCGCCCACGGGCGCGCCGCGGCTGCTGCGCCGTGGGGACGGGAGCGAGAGACGAGAGGAGGCGCAGTCCACTCTTTGGGGATTCAACAAAGCCAGCCTTGCACGCACTCACTGTCAGTCGCTCACGCTCACTCACGTGCCCAGGAGAGCCGCCGAGCCGAGCCGAGCCGAGCCGAGCCAAGACGAGCCGAGCCGAGCCGGGCGGAGAAGAGCAGAGCGGAGCGGGCGCCCTGAGCGCGGCGATGCTAGCGGACGCGGAGGAACACCTCGGGCACACCACCACCACCCTAGGCATCCATGGCTTCATGCCGCGCAACAACCCCATTCTGGGCACCTTCTCACACGCGCCGAGCGCGTCCATCGGACGCTCACGCTTCTTCAAGGAGGATGTCACCAGCAAGGCCGACCACGACCTCATGAAGACGTGGCGCCACAATCCCTACACAGGCCAGTTCCACGTTGGTCCTAATGTATACTCCAAACTACATGGGCTTCACCGCTTCGCGCGCCTTCGCAAGTCCATGAGCACGAGCCTCGCGGACCGTCTCGGCTCCTCAGCACAAACAGAAAGCGCAAGCACTACCACCGCAAGCACCTCCAGTAGCACCGCTAGCCCTGGCAGCACAAAGAGCAACAAGCACAAACGTTTCCATCAGCACGATAGCGAGAACAACCAGACCGAGGGCGAGAATGACCACGACCGTGATCATGACAATAATGATGATGATGATGATGATGATGATGATGGACACCCCGCGGGCAGACTTCGCGGACATCTGCGCAGACAGACGTCAGTGTCAGAGCCTGATCTTGAGGGCGTCGCTGCCGTCGCCGCGCACGAGCCGTCGTACCAAAAAGACTTCCGGGACTTCCTTAGACACTTTCATCTCGAAGCTCCTGGCTATCAAAGCGACGGCACCGTCTCAGTTCCAGACTACAACGACTGGGACGGTCACATGAGCGACACCGACCTCCCGTACCACACGTTGCTCCCAGCCGAGCTTACCACGGTTGAAGACTTTGGCGTTGCACCCCGAAATCCCGTCATGTACGATGACGACGAGGACGAGAACTTCAACGGTGCTTCTGCTGCTGCCGCCGCCGCTGCTGCCGGTGAAGACGCCGGCGGCGACGATGACGAGTCAGTCCGCGTTGGAGACGTCGATGATGCGGCGGACGCTGATGACGAAGACGAAGACGATGACACCGAGTTCTCCGGCCGCGAGGTGTCCTCCTTTGGCCTCGGTTCGGCCTCAAATTCACTGTCGCATGCCTCCAATCTCAATCTCGCGTCCGGGAACCACCTCTTGGCGTCCAAATCCACGCCACCGCCACTACAGCAAGACCCGCCATCACCATTTCTCCCCACGCTGTCCTTTTCCGCCGCGCCTTCAAATATGCTCTTGGAGGAGCTCTCTCTCCCCGGAAGTGCAGCCTCTATCCCACGCGATGCCCTCGAGGCCGAAGCAAACGAGGCAAATATTGAAAGTAGAAGAAGCTTGCTCACCTCGTCGGCCTCGGTCATGCATTTGTCCGCGCCGAGGCCCATCCCGCTACGCAGGCGTTGCCGTTCGTCGGAGACGGCACAGACGCTGATCGGTTCGTCCTCGCCCACATTCTCTACGCTCAACACCGCTCCTTATTTGGGTTCGCGCGGATCAAGCCACCATCGAGACGCGTCCTTTGGCAGCAACAATGGTGTACGCGCGCGCGCCTCCACTTCAATCGTTAGCGCGAGCACCGCCACGTCTGCGACCAACAGTCAGGGAAGCTCCGACGAGGACCTCCTCGCTGAGGAGACGCAAGCGACAAACCCTTGGATTATCAACCGTACCCAGGAAATTAAAGCCAAGTACAAACTGTACATGGACGAAACGCTTGGCAAGGGTGCCTATTCGGTCTGCAAGATTTGCGAGAACCGAGTCTCGCATCGCCAATTCGCCGTTAAAATTGTGCGCAAGCGTCTTCTCGTTTCCGCTTCGGAAAAACAAATGGTCAAACGCGAAGTGGAGCTTCATCAGGTGTTGCGCCATCGCAACATTGTTCGTTTGTACGAGATTTTCGAGGACCCCGCTCGCCTTTTTCTCATTTTGGAGAAGGTTGATGGCGGGACTCTCGATCAGCTTCTTTTGCGTAACGGTGGCAAGCTTCCGGAATCGGTCTGCTGCAATTTCGTGGGCCAGCTGCTCGATGCTGTACAGTATTTGCACAATTACGGCGTGTTGCAGGGCGATCTCAAACCTGCCAACCTTCTTCTCTCCAAGCAGCCGGGGCCTCACTCCGACGACCCTCACTTTGCCAACTACACGGTCAAAGTCTGCGACTTTGGCCTTTCGCGCAAGGTTCCCGACGTAAAGTATTACAAGGTCACCGGCGACGTCCACAAAGTACCCTACACGGACATTGTCGGGACCATGGGCTATGTCGCGCCCGAAATATTGCGGCACGAGGCATATACCGTTGCCGTCGATGTTTGGGCCGTGGGCATTATTCTCTACGAGATGCTCAGCGGCATCCGTCCCTTTGTGCCCTACAAGGACTGTCTCACGCAGGATCTGACTTTTCCTGCCCCAGTCTTTGGCCACATTTCCACCGAAGCTATGAGTCTCGTTGTGGCTCTTCTTCAACGCACCGTTGCGGAGCGTCCCACCGCAGCCGAGGCCCTTCGTCACCTTTGGTTTCGGTCTCGCTCTAGGGATGCTCTTTTATTCCAGTCCGCATCTGCCGCTTCTCTACTCTCTTCGACGTCGTCTATTTCTACGGCAGCGTCCTCGTAAGCAAAGGGAGACTTTGGGAGAGAATGCGTGTTATTTTACAGCCTTGTGGATTCGGGCCAATACTTGTATACATGAATTACTAACAAGCTTTCCATGTGTTGCTCTTTATTGATTCTCGTTTTTTGGGAGCTCAGCCCATAACAAGCCTAGGTTTCATCATCGTATAGGCAAGCCCCTGCCGGTACAATGTCCGAGTCCGGGTCACTGGTGCTCATGCTTTAGCCTGAGAAAAAAGAAAAAAAAAGAAAAAAAAAAGGCCCAACGGTAAAATTGCAGTCACGGTGCCATGTGCTCTTTACACTCGTCAATCGCACGGCAACAAGTTCGTCGCACCAAAGCGCCCAGCGGCCAGACTCTCTCGGTGCGCGACACCCCGGCGCGCGACGCCTCAGCGCTTCGACGTGAGCTTGCAAAGGCAGGTCCGACACCCGAGCAAGCTTGCAGCATGGCTGGGCAGGAGGATATCAACGTAGACGACGCGAGTCTGCCCAAGAATACCTCGAACGGAGGTGTGCTCTTGCTCGCAGAGAACGTCCTGGAGAAACTCAAGATTCTCAACTACGATGCCCAAGTCGTGTACCGCAAGAACCAGACGCTCTTTACTCGCACATACTTTGCAGAACCAGCCGCAAACGCAAATGGCCAGTGGGTGAGCCTTCTTGGGCTCGTGAGCTGGCTCATCGCCGAGCTCGGAGGCGACTTTACCGTCGACAAATACGATGACCCAAACACGAGCGCCAACAAGATGATGCTCACGCTGAAAAAGCTTGGTTTTGAGCCAGACTTTCCCGTTTCGCGCCTCAAGCAAGCCTATGGCGAGTCCGTCTGCAGTGTTTTGGAATTTTTGGCCGACAAGCTCTTAAAGAAGCGCGGATTCCGCTTTCGCGAGCCGCAATATCCCGAGACTGATGGCTTCGAGGAGGCCGAGGTCGATGACGAAGCCGACCTTGGGCAGGCCGACATTATTGATGAGGCCATCGAAAGTGAAGAGGAGGATGCCCTCTTTAGCGAACACGTGCGCAGCGGAGCCGCGGGTTCTGCCGGCGTCTCTGGTGCTACATCGTCGTCTTCAGGCGTCGCAAGACGAGGATTCGGCGGCAGCGGCAGTGGTGCTGCGGAAGATGCTCATGCTGCCGACCGCGACGCGGACGACAGCTTTTCCATGCTGCAGAGCGAGGCATCGCCCGAATTTCAGGCCGCCTGGCAAGCTGAGCTCGAGCGTGTCGCGCCGCGATTGCGTCGCGCAGCCACGGGCGCCACGGGAAATGAGTGGCGTGCTCATCTGGAGCAGACGGTCAAGCACAATGCCACAATCCAGGAGATGTTGCCGAGCTGCACCAAGCAGCTCAGTCGCATCAACGAAAACCTGACCGCTTCGCTTGAGCGAATCCAAACCAAGGAAGCTGCTCTTGGCGGATCCTTTGAGGCAATTGCCCGCGAGTATAAGGGTGTCCAGGAGACGCTCAAGCTCATCACGTCAAAGTATGAGGCCTCGAGTGAGGCTGTTGAGAAACTCTCCAATGAGCTCAGTGCTGTTTCCGAGGCCCTCGATGAGCTCAAGGACAACATGGACTCGCGCGGCAATTCGATGGTGGACACTTCGCCTCTGCAAAAGATTCGCAAAGCCTTGTCTAAACTCAAGGCGGAGATCAAGCAAATGGAGCTTCGTATCGGAGTTGTTGGACATTCCTTGCTCCAGGCTAGTCTGCGCTCTGCGCAAGAGGCTCGTTTGCAAAAGTCGTCGCGCTCAGGTGCGGGCCGTGCCTCCTCATCATCCTCGGGTGCGGTGTCTTCCTCTTCTGCGTCTTCTTCGGCGCCGCGATCTCCACGGCCTATCGACCTTTCTCCGCGCTCACCTGACCCGGCCTTTATCTAGAGTTCGTACATACGCTGCTGAGGATGCGTGGCACGCACTTTTTAGACCATGTTCTCTTCTTTTGTCTAGCCTAATAAGCCAAGTGTTCGGATGCTTTTGTTTTCAATGTTTGAAATTCGTGGGATGCTTGTTGACGGCGCGTACATTGTCGATTCAATGCGGTGCGTTGGCATCGTCGATTCAATGCCTTGCGTTGACATCGTCGATTCAATGCGGTGCGTTGACATCGTCGATTCAATGCGTTGCGTTGACATCGTCGATTCAATGCGGTGCGTTGACTTGCTACCATGCTTGCCTGGATTGATTGAATGTAGTAGCTTTCGCTAGCACGTTTGTCCAATCCAAGCAAGTTGGAAACCTTGGGAAAGAAAAATTATTCATTTCGTTTCCATGTGATTGCTTTTTCGCGTATGCTGCCATCCCATGCACAGCCCGCAGCAGCAGCAGCAGCAGCCACATCTCAACACCAACGATTACTTTCTCCAAAGAGACCAAAGACATGCATCATCAGCTGCAGCAACAACTCCCCGGCTCCACCCTCCCTCCGAGGAAAGAGAGCCAAGCCCCCGCGGTTCCCCGTCGACCGCGCGTTCGCCCCCGTTCTCCCACATGCGCAATATCAGATTGTTCTAGAATCGCGAGGCTCTCTCTCGCCGCGTCATCCGCACTTGCGGCCGCCGCCGCA
>KN805371.1:123646-152044 GCA_000818945.1 Schizochytrium sp. CCTCC M209059
CCTGCCTGCCTGCCTGCCTGCCTGCCTGCCTGTCTGTCTCTGCCTGCCCTCGAGGCTTCGAGATCGGGCTCCTGCATCGATCTCCTCCTCGCTCGTCCTCGAGTGGCCGCGGCAGTTCGCCAAACGCGCAGCCACGGCAGCCTCGCGCGGCAGCCTGCACGAGCGAGCGAGCGAGCGAGCGAGCGAGCGAGCGACAGAGCGCGGCCGCGGAGAGCAGCAGCAGCGGCAGGCGCAGAGCAGCGCAGCGCAGCGCAGAGCAGAGCAGAGCAGAGCAGAGCAGAGCAGAGCAGGCAAGATGGCGGTCGTGGGCGTCGACTTCGGCACGCTTAACTGCACCATCAGCCAGGCGAAGCGCGGCAGCATTGAGACCGTGCTGAATGAGGCCAGCAAGCGGCAGACGCCCGCGCTCGTGTCGTTCCAGGGCAAGGAGCGCTTCATGGGCGTGGCCGCCGTGAGCCTGACCAAGAGCAACTACAAGAACACCATCGTGGAGCTCAAGCGTTTCATTGGCAAGAACTGGAGCGACCCCCAGGTCCAGGCCGACATCAAGCGCTGCCCGAATGCCAACGCCTTCTCCGAGCAGGAGGGTGACCGCATCGGCATCACCGTCGCCTACAACGACGACAAGTTGGTCCTCTCGCCCGAGGACGTTTGCGGCATGATGATCAACTCGCTCAAGTCCACGGCCGAGTTCGCCAACGAAGGCCGCAACGTCGCCGACATCGTCTTTAGCGTGCCCTCCTTTTGGCAGGACCGCCAGCGCCGCGCCTTCCTTGACGCCGCCAAGATTGGCAACGTGAACGTGCTTGGCCTCATTAACGACGGCACCGCCACCGCGCTCAGCTACGGTATCTGGAAGAGCGCCAGCAACCAGTTTTCCGTCGATGAGGCCGAGTACGTCATGTTCGTCGATATTGGTTACGCAGCCATGCAGGTCACCATCGCGGCCTTTTACCAGGGCAGGCTCCAGATCGTGGCCTCGGCCGCGGACGAGAACCTTGGCGGCCGCGACATTGACTGGATCCTCTGCGAGCACTTTGCGGAAGAGTTCAAAAAGAAGCACGGCGGCAACGTTATGGAAAATGCCAAGGCCGTCATCAAGCTGCGAGACGCCTGCAACAAGGCCAAGTCGACCCTTACGCCCGAAGGCGTCGCCTTTGCCAATGTCAACGTCGAGTTCCTCCTCAACGAGACAGACTTCAACACCAAGCTGGAGATTGAGACTTTTGACGAGCTCATTCAGCCCCTCGTGGACCGCGTCGCGGACCCTATCGAGCGCGCCATGGAGATGAGCGGGCTCTCCATCGACAAGATCAAGAGTGTCGAGATCGTCGGCGGCACCACGCGTGTGCGCGCCATCAAGCGCCGCATCAGCGAGGTCATGAACCTCGACAAGGAGGCCCTGAACTTTGGCCTCTCGACCACCCTCAACGCCGACGAGGCCACGAGCCGCGGCTGCGCGCTGCGCTGCGCCATCCTCAGCCCGGCCTTCCGCGTCAAGGAGTTTATCATCTCAGACACGGTCACGCAGCCCATCAAGCTCGAGTGGGACGCCGCGGCCGCACCCGCAGAGGAGCCCGAGGATGACGAAGCTGCTGCTGCCGCCGCTGACGACGCCGAGGACGCCTCGAGCGCCGCGGGCAAGAATGACATCACCATTCTTCCCCAGGGCACCGAGACGCCCAAGACGCGCCGCGTGACCTTTCGCCGCGGCCAGCCCTTCGAGGTGCGCGCTCTCTACGCGGACGAAAAGGACGAGAACAAGACTGATCTCGCCGTTTTCAAGGTCTCGGGCATGCCCGCGACCGTCTCAGACGGCAGCGTGCCCCGCATCCGCGTCGACTTTCGCCAGGACGAGTTTGGTCTCTTCAAGGTGTCTGCCGCAAAGTTCATGGAGCCTCTCGAGGACGAGAGCAAGACCGAGGGCGAGGATGCCGCCAAGGACGGCGAGGCCAAGGATGGTGAGGCCAAGGAAGGCGAGGCGGACAAGCCCAAGAAGAAGAAGTTCAAGGCTGTCTCGCTCCAGGTCGAGTCCCTCTTCTCCAAGGCACTTTCGTCGAGCGATGTTGACAACGCCGCTGCCCGCGAGCAAGAGTTTGCCCAGCAGGATCGTCTCCTTCGTGAGACCGCAGAGACGCGTAACAAGCTTGAGGAGTACGTGTACCAGTTCCGTGACAAGATCTCCGGCGCGCTTCGCGAATTCGGCACGGACGACGAGCGCAGCACCCTTTCTGCCGCCCTCGATGCTGCCGAGGCCTGGATTTACGACGAGGGCTACGACGAGACCAAGGAGGCCTACTCGAACAAGCTCAAGGACCTTATGGGAATGGGCAACAAGTTCGTGGACCGCAGTGATGAGTCAGAGGGCCGCCCCGCGGCGATTGCTAAATTTCAGGAGAAGATTGGCGAGCTTCTGAAGGTGGCGAACTCCGAGGATCCCAAGTACGATCACATTGAGGAGGAGGAGCGCAAGAAGGTGCGCGACGCCTGCGCCGATGCCGAGACGTGGTTCAAGGAGGTCTCCGAAAAGCAGGCCGGCATGAACACGTACGAGGACCCTGTGCTTCGCGTTGCTGACATCAACGCTAAGATTCGCGATCTCGAGCAAACATGCAATCCCATTGTCAACAAGCGCAAGCCGGCCCCCAAGGCCAAGCCCGCCGAGGAGAAAAAGTCAGAGGAGAAGGAAGACGCTTCGGCCGAGAATATGTCGACGGAGGGTGGCGAGGCAGAGGCCGAGGGTGACGCCGATGCTGACCCAGAGGCAAAGGACCAGGACAACGGCATGGACGTCGACTAAGAGGTACAATCGATACATTCACTTCTATTTCGAGACCACACCACGTCTAAATTTGTTCCTCCCTTTCCCCGATCTACAACGATCCAAGCAGAATGGTTTCTTCTTTGACATGTTGAGCAAGTTTTCAGTGCCAGATGGATCATTGTGGGCTTTCGCATTCTTTTCAAAAGAGATATTTTAGCAGAAAAATTCCAAAACAATCCGATCATGGGACGAACGTCCGCACACCCCTTGATTTGTTTCTTCAGTTATTGGATTAGAAAGAAAGAAAAAGAAAACGATCAAAATCAAGAGAAAAAAAAAAGATGATATGTTCCCTCTCTTGCAACCATCTACTTGCGCACTGCTTTCGCCTGCTGCATGCCTCGAGGTGGTTTTGGCCATCCATCTCGCGTACTCTCCCTCATTCTTCCTATCGCCGCCGCCGTCGTCGTCGTCGTCGTCGTCGTCATCATCATCATCATCATCGTCATCATCATCATCATCATCATCATCATCATCATCATCATCATCATCATTTTCCTCCTCGTCGTCGTCGCCTCCTTCTCATCTTCTTGCCAATCCAAAAGTCTCCCCATGCCAATGCATGCTTGCTTCTACGATACCGCAACTCAACTTCTGAGACTCGGATCGTGTTGTGATTGATATAATGAGGAGAAGCTCATCACTTGCAACGAGTCCCAAAATCCTTACCCGCCGCGGGTGGGGCTCATTGCACGGCGAGGCGCGCAGAGGGGGCGGCAAAGGCGAGACGGAGCAAGGGTTTTCGCACGCACGACGGCGCAGAACTCTGGGCAAGATGCGCGTTGAAGACGAGACGCCACGAGGGAGCGAAAACGGCGGCGGCGACGACGACGATGTGGACCGTCTGGACGTGGAGCTTTTGCAGCATGACGAGGAGAACGAGGCAAGAGACGTGGACGATGATGAGGCGCTCGCCGCAAGCGAGGAGGACTGCCAGGCCACGATTGCATCGACCGTGTTTAACCTCTCGAACAACATTGTCGGCGCGGGCATCTTGACGCTGCCGCAGTGCTTCAAGCAGGCAAGCATTGTGGAGGGCAGCCTGCTCCTGATCGGCGTGGGCGTCCTCAGCGGTATTTCTCTCGTGCTGATTGCAGTGTGCTGTGAAGCTACGCGCTGCTTTTCATTTCGTGGCATGGGCGAACGCGCCTTGGGCCGCAGCTTTGGGATTGCCATTCAAACCGTCATGTTCGTGTACACGTTCTTTAGCTGCGTGAGCTTTATGATCCTTGCGGGAGACTTTTTCAGTGGAAAAGATGGAATCCCGCAAGGTCTTTGCTCAGGATCCCAATGCCACAGCTGGCTGGCTGATCTTTTTTACGAGCGATTTGGTGCCATTGCCACACTGACGTTGCTGGTGCTTGCTCCGCTGAGCAGTCTGCGCAATTTGAACGCGCTGCGCTTCACAAGCTTGCTCTCGATTGTGGGCATGTTTTATCTCTTGTACCTGCTCGTTTCCTCATATGTGGAGGCCTCGCGGCACAAGGGGCTTGCGCCTGCGAAAGAGATCCGCGTGGCGACGCTCTCATGGGGCGTCTTCTCGGCTGCGCCCGTCGTCAACGTGGCCTTCATTGCTCACTACAACGTGCCCCGATTCTATCAAGAAATGAAGGGGCGCTCGATTCGCAAGTTTGCAACGGCCGTAGCGCTTGCGCTCGGTCTTTGCGGCAGCGTTTACATCTTGGTGGCTCTCTTTGGATACCTTCACTTTGGTGAAGCCACCAAGAGCGACGTCTTGGAGAACTTTGGAAAGGCATCTTTGAAGGGAACGCTTGGGCGAGTTGCCATGGCGGCCGTGGTTCTCTTTACGTATCCTCTGGCATTCAACTCCTTGCGAGCGTCGGCGATTGCTCTTCTGGGCCTGTGCCTGCCGGCGCGGGACTTTGCGAGACGGCGCAATTTTTTGACACTAACGTTTGCGTTGGTCGCGCTGACTTTCATCCCTGGTTCCGTACTTTCGGACATTGGCATCGTCCTCGACTACAAGGGCGCCATTCTTGGTGGTTGCATCGGCTTTGCTTTTCCAGCGTGGATGTTCCTCGCACGTTGTAACCCTTCGGCTCTTCCGGGTCGCTGTGCCAAGCCGACCACGGAGGAGAGTTCTCTGCAGCCTCTTGTGGGTGGGCATGCAGCCGGTCCGGGATTCACGGGTTCTTCTGGAGAATTGGTTTTTTGGACTCGCGCCAGCTATGCATTTTTTGCCTGGGCCTTGATTAGTGGCATCATGGGCGTGGCGGTGACAACGATCAATCTCGTACGTGCGCCTCTTCACTAGGCCTAGCTTAGTAGGTCTAGCCATTTCCATATCTCAGAATTTACACTTTTTGGCCATCAACCAGTTCATTCGTATGTTTACTCGATTCTCTTTTCATTCAAACTGCCAGCCAACGGCAACAGGCATCTTTTCCTTACGGCGGTGTGCCCCCCGCGATGCGAATCGCGACTTTTAGCTGTTTAACAATGACTTTCACGTAACTTTCAGAGCAGAGCTTGCATTACAACAGAAGTCGCTCGCCAAGCTGCTTCCCCCTCCCGCAATCTATTTCGCAGTACCAGGAACAGTAGCAGCAAGGAAGGATATTGATGTTTTTGTGTTGGTTCTTTCTTTTTCAACGTGATCCTGCCACGAACGGTCTCGGCGCGCAGAGGACTCGCGCGATGAAAATGGCCCCGTCGAGAGGAGACCATGGCGCAATTTTTCGATGGTAATCGCTAGAGTCCAAACTTTGATGGTTGCTAACAGTACCCATGTGGAGCGCCAAGAGACGTCTCTCCCCGCGCAAAAAAAGGATCTGAGACGAGATTGTTGGAGTAACAGCTCCGTAAGGGTGGACCTCCAGGCCAGCATCAATTCTTCCGCAATTGAATAGATTGAAGCAGAGCCGAAGTTTGCGAGCCTACTTGAAGTCTTCCGACATCAACACACGGAAAGGACAAACTTCCTAGCACAGAGAGAGTGTAGGTCCACCTGCGTGCTGAGAATTGTTGCTCCTTCGAGGCCGAAACTCGTCGGCCCCGAAGTGCGTCGGCTCCGAAATTGATCAGCCGCTCTCCGGCTCTCGGAGGTAGCAAGAACTCTCTCGAAGACTATCGCACTTTACTGTGCAGAAGAAGCAAGGTCGGCTTCTTCTAGAGAACGCAGTCGACCACCAAAAACATTTCCTTCCCTAGAGGCGAGAGCAAGTCGACGACTCTCCTGAGTGCCGGTCTTTGAGCTTGTAAACGGACGTTCTTCACGTGTGCAGTCGTCGGCATCGGAATATAAACCTTCTTTTTCCCACGACGTTACGTGAGCGAGCGAGCGAACGAGCGAACGAGCGAGCGAGCGAGCGGGCGGGCGAGCGGGCGGGCGAAGGAGACAGCGGAGGAGCGAGCCTGGGTCCGTACAGGAATCTATCGCGCGCGTTGGCGCTGAGGCTCGAAGCAAGTAACGTCGAGGCAGAAGTACCCTCGACGCGGAAGATGGAGCAGGTCGGTGATCAGGGCGCGTCGAAGGGTGCCACGCCAAGCTCAACTGGGGAACAAGTACGTCGCGAACAGGAAGCCCAGCAGGACGGCCAGCGGCAAGACCAGCAGAAACAGCAGGAACAGGAGTCAAAAACAGCTGACGCCGCAGGAGACCAGGCCGGTGCGGAAGAAGGGGAAAGCAACAAGTTCGTAGTCGTTGTTAATGCAAAGGAGAACAAGCCCATGCACAACGCCTTGGTTCATGTTTTGGATCTCAAATCCAAGGTGGTTGTGCAGCAATTCTTGGTGTCTCGTAACAAGGAGAACCAACTTTTACTCCGCGAATTGCCAGGTTTGGTTCGAGGAATTGTGTTCACAACGGCATCTGTGATCCAGCACCACCAGAACAAAAGCAAGCTCGTTTTCCTTTTTACGAGCAAGCGAAGCGACCTTCAGGGCAAGTATTTATTCCGCATCACAGCAGAGGGTTCCTTTGTTGACTCTGAGCTGGTATCCACCTCGATGGGAGCGGTCCATGACCTTCTCAATGACCCTACAGGATCTTGAGCGTCCTCGGAACGAAAAAAACAGGAGAGAGAGAAAGGTGGCGGGTGCGTCTTAGTCGCGAAGTCGAGACTTTTTTATTATCTTTATGAATAAAAGCATGGAAGTGATAATAGGGGAATCTTATTTTGCGAAGAGAATTGTGGAACGAGAAAGGATTATAATTTGTTAGAGAAAAAAATTGATTCCATGTAGTAGGCCTGTCAATTCTCTACTTGTTCAGAGATAAGGATCGGTTGTGTTCACCAATTTGGCTTTCGTGATTTTCCGTTGCATTTCGAGAAAATTTGCGGGCTCAAAATCTGTGGGCTCAAAATTTGCGGGCTCAAAATTTGCGGGCTCGCACAACGGGTAAAACGTAGCGGAAAAAGTAGCTTCCATATTCTCCAGGCTTGTCTCGAGGGTGGAGAGGACTTCAGTAACCGTAACTTTCAATGGAGGATCAGGCAGGGTAGCCTCAGATTTTTGTTAAACATAAGGGCCAAAAGCTCCCAGCACAGGGAGGACGGAATTGGCGAGGGGGGAGCTCGCCGAGCCTAAATTCGAATGAGCGATTCGCAATGTCAAAAGCCGTTGACCTGAAGAGCGGCGCGGTTAAGAGCTTCTTGTACCTCTTCAATGCTCACTGTCCCGGCAGGCATAATTGATGCAAGCTCACAGGCGAGCTTTTCCGCAAACTCACGAGAGAACGGTTGAGGTACATGCACGGCATCTTTTGTGGAGGAAGAAGACTCATCCAACGGGAATTGATTTTTGCAAGCAGGGCAGCAGCCACACGGTTTCTGATAAAGAAGGCTGGGGTTCTCTGAGCACGAGAGGAAGGCTGGAAGCGACACCGAGGAGGATGCCCTGCGCTGGCGCTTGCAACCGGCCCTACGTGGCGTGTTCGAGGGGACGGGTCTCTTCGGGTTGAGCCGTGGCGTCGAAGAAGCAGAATGCACTCCAACCATCTCTCGCCGGATGAGACGTGCCGTACGAGGGCTCTCCACTTGATGAAGTGCAAGAGGGACTCTTGCTCGCTTTGGAAGGCCCTGCTCTCGCTTGACGACAGTATTGCGCGCGCTCGCATCCTCGATAGGGGGGGCTGGTAGCGATTGGTTGTCCTCGCGTTCAGTGTTTTCGACCTTCTCGCGAACATCAGAGACACCATTTCGGATGGCGTGCAGAGATTGGGGCTTACCGCATGGAAATGTTGGCGAAAAAAACCATTTTTCCAGATCCTCGAGGTTGCGCTGGTGGCTTTGCATGCGCCGGAGGGCAAGTTTCTCACGATCGCCCTTGGAAAGCCAGTTGGGGCGCAGCTTTGCCCGGAAGCGTATCGGCGATGAGACAATTGGCTTGACCTTTGCACCCTCGCGAAAGAGACCGCGCTTGGGCCGAATCACCATCCTAATCGAGGTCACGTTGAAGGGGATCGACGCGACGAAGCTAAGCAGCACGAAGCCGTCCCGGAAGGCGCCACGGCAGGCGGTGTAAGGCACCGAGTTGCCGCGTCCGCGAATCTTGCTCTCTGGGCCAAGAGATTCAGATTTGCCACGAACGGCTTTCGGGGACCAGCATTGAAGCAGGGTACCAAATGACGGTGTAGATGCCTCTTGGCCATTGGCCTCCTTTTTCATCATCATCAACATCGTCTTGTTATTATTGTTGTTGTTGTTGTTGTTGTTGTTGTTGTTGTTGTCCAACGTAACGTCCTCAAGAAATGTATCCTGCTTGAAGAGGGAGACGGAGAAATCCTCGGGGCCAGCGCCTTGCCAAAGACGAAAGAGAACCAGCGTCTTGGTCATGGATGGAAAAGACTTTCTCGACATCGAGTTGTAGACCTGGGCTGCCGGCTCGGCGATAAAAGACCCGTACGGGAAGAGCACCTCAAGTTTACGAAGCGCGTCGCTGGAACTGCTTCTTTCGACGCAGGAGAGATTGAAGGTTGGCGCTTTCTGGTCAGATTCAGAGCCCTCTTTCACGTCTTTGTAATTGCTCGTCTCCGAAGCATCATCGGATGCAGGGGATGCGGCTCGTTTGGGCTTAGAGTGAAGGGACAGCACTTTTGTTTGACGCTCGCCGCTGATGAAGTTGGGACTGCGTCCAAAAGATTCGCTGCTTGCAGGGATGTTTTCCAAAGGAACTGGAACTGCCCTGGCCGTGGTAAGCGAAAGGCTTTCGCTCTCGCTCGTAGAGAGTGGAACCGAGCTCACCGGGCCGAGATCAGATGACAAGTTATTTCCAAGGAGGCTGGCCTCTCCAAGTGCCGGCGTGGGAGCGAAGCTCTCGAAAGGGCGGAATGCCCCGTTTTGGTCTCCGTACGCTGCTCCAGCAGCAGCGGCAGCACCAACAGCACCAACAGCAGCACCAGCTGCAGCACCAACAGCACCAACAGCAGCACCAGCTGCATTATCCACGAGGTTTCCTTCCCACATGAAGATCTGGGCGTCGTTGGGATTGTCTGGGATGATATCCTCGATCATGAGGTCGTCAGTGTCCAAAGCTGAGCCCGCAACGAGCGATGCCGCGTCCTCGTCAACGCTTTGCATGTCTGCCCGCTCGAAGTCGCTGCCGTACAATGAGACAGTCTGCTTCCTCATCTTTTTGTAAAATTCCGCTATGCTTTTCTTCCCGGTCGCAAGGTTCGCGTATTGCAGCGCTATGATGTGCTGCGATGTGCTATGTTATGATGTGCTGCGCCCGCGGCGCTGCGTTGTCTCTCTCGCAGCGACGCTCGTCGCGGCGAGAAAGGCTTTACTTCGCCGCCTGCCCGTCTGCCCGCTTGCGCGCGCGCGCATGCACACAAACAACTTGGCCCAAGGCGGGCGAGGCAGCGCCCCCCAGGCCGCCTCGCTTTCCGCGCACACCTCCGTCCCTGCGAGGACTGGCGGCGCGAGAGCTTGTCCCCGCTGCTGAGCTGCTCCTTCTGCTGCTGCCGCCGCTGCTGCTGCTGCTGCTGCTGCTGCTGTCGCAGCCGCCGCAGCACCTTTCGCGCACGGCTTGCGTGTGGCCTGCAGCACCTTTGGGCGTGCGAAGGAGGCTCCGCTCGCCGCTTGGCTGGCGCGCTCTGCCGCCGCCGCTGCCTGCGACTCGCTTCGCGTGCGTGCTCGAAGGCTTCGCGTGCGTGCTCGAAGGTCTCGCGTGGGTTGAATTGGGATTCGGTTTTGCTGCTCTCGTCTCGTCTCGCCCTGTCCCAGTCCCTGCTTGCTCGCTTGCTCGCTTTTGATTGTTTGTTGCCTGCTGGCGAGGTCTCGGCAGACGAGGCTCGTTGGTTAGGTTAGCTACGCGCCCGCCGCGAGGGGCGGCGGTCGCGACGATTTGGCGCGGGCCGGGTGCAGCGCGCGAAGAAGAAGCCGAGCTCGCCGCGGCGGGGAAGCGTCCGCCGGTCCCGTCCAGAGACGTCGCTCGAGGCGGCGCTCGAGACGTCGCTGCCGCCCGCCACGCGTTGACGATCTCTCGCCCGCCCGTAAAGTCCAAAACAGGCTTGCTAGTCGACGAAGAAGAAGGCACACACCAGGAAGGAACGAAGGGATAGCGAAGGCAGGCAAGAAGAGGGACGGATACGGGAGGAACGGGTGCTCCCCACAGCGGCCCATCCCTTCATTTCGTCTTCCTCGGCGGGGCCTCATGCGGGAACCCGCGCCCGGCACGCCCGCAGCCTACCCGCAGTCTAGCGCGCGCGCCCTCGGCAGGTTTGCGCAGCGAGTTTGCGAAGGCGGCGCGTCGCGCCTCGCCGCCTCTGCTGCCTCCACCAACCCACCACAACTGGCTGCCTGGCTCACACCGTCGTCCCCGAGCCGGTATGTACGCGCGTGGCCACCCGGCCCAGCCACAGCCGCGCACGAGCTGAGCACGGCGCGGGGACGACTTGCTTGCTTGCTTGCTTGCTTGCTTGCTTGCTTGTTTGCTTGCCACAGGAATGAGTAAAAAAAGAACTCTTCGGGGAGATCCTGCAAGTATACACAAGGTAAAAATTCAATGTGTCGATGGCAGGACGCGAAGCCGGGTATAGTAACTCTGATTTTAATGAGGAAAAACACTCTTCAAAGGGACTCGAAGTCGGGTAGTTCTAATAAAAGGGCAGGCGAACCACCTACAGTCCCTTGCCTCCTCACCGCAGCGCGGGCTGTTCGTCCATAGTGCCTGGAAAGCCTGCACGGGCTTCGGCCCTTGCCGAAGGGCCTACGCCGCACAAACCAGGACAAGGCCTACATGCATGCACGTGTAGACGCTCAGTCCTTCCGCGCACTTCACGACCGGCCATTACGCGCAACTTCATGCTCGGCTGTTTCGCCCCCTCCCTCGCCCCCGCCCATCCGCCGGCCAGTCTGTGTGCCAGCCACTCCGAGCATGATCAAAGGTAGCGCGCGCGCGTCCCGAAGATCCTTCGATCTGCGCCTCCTCGCTCGGAGTCGCTCGCCATGGTCGAAGCTGCCGCGCACTGCTGTGGCGGCTGCCACTGCTGCCGCGGTTGGCCACGATCTTGCCGCAGGGACCCTAGCGTTTTCCTGGGCCGGCCCCTCCGGCGCCCCCGAGTGAGTGGCCCGACCCTGCGGACTTTCGCAATGTCGCGAAATCGTGCGGCTCCTGCGCGATCGTGTACACATACATGCGCACGCGCGCGGCCCACCGGCTCATGCACGCGGTACGGGCGAGGTGAGAGCGCCGCCTCGATGGCGACGCAGGAGGCCCGGCCGTCTCACCGAGCCTTTGGCAGCCTTGGCCAAGCAAGTCCTGGCGTCGCGGCGTCCTGCTCTCTGCCGGGTGGGCCTTGTCCGTCGCGGATCGCGGCCAGCCCTGGCAGACTCGCGCGGGAGAGCCGATACACTCGAAAACATAGCCTCGAGTTTCCGCTCCTCTTTGATGCGCGAACATTACCTTATAACAAGAGCACACAGCAATCTCGACGGCGCGAGGCAGCCAGCCTCTCTGCCAGACGCACGCCGCAGCGCCCGGCCGGGGAACGCGATCTTCGCGTGGAAAAGCGCCCCGCGCGCCTCCCGCGCCCCGGATCGCAGGCGCAAGCCCTTAAGTCACGTCTATCTTTTGCTTCGCCGGTAGCACCCACCACGAGGAGTACTACCCGCACCCAAGTTGGGTGAATTATCGCGCGCGGGTTCCTCATGGGTCCCGGAGCTGTGTGATGGAATGCACACACGGTTCACCTCACCGCCGCCGCCTCGCCTCGCCTCGCCCGCCCTTCGTGGCCGGGACGCGAGCGGGGCTTTCTTCGAGCCGCAGCACGAGCGCCGCGTCCCCAGGCAGCAAGCGGGGCACGCCGCCTCCGCGTCTCCGGCCGGCACGGCCCCTGCCCGTCCTCGCCCGCGACGTAGCACGAGCTGCGCCGCTTTTACTTTTTGATAACAAGGGGCCCGAGGAGGCAAGGGAACACGTATGGCCGGCGGGGCCAGCCACACGTACGCAGCTGCGGGCCGATTGTGCGGGAGTGTCTGCAGAGCCCGTAGTAGAGAAGACTTTCGGCGCGGTCCCAAGCTGTGGGCTTATGTGGGGGTGCGCGGGCGGCCCCCGGGCTCCCTCGTTTTCCTTTCCTCTCCTGCGGCGCCTTTGAGCCGTGGCGCCAGGCGGCGCTTCGCCTCGCTGGCACGGCCTGCCTGCGTGCATCTACGTAGCCAGCAGCCGGTGGCCGCAACAGCGAGAGCAACATGGGCGCAGAGACAGCCTCCAGCGCAAGCTACTCTTCGCCAGCCAGCCAAGCAATCCACCAGCCAACCAGCCACGTGAACGATGCTGGATAAGACCTCAAGTTCGACGAAGTGCCGGGTGCCGAGTCGAGGGCGAGACCTCCCGATCCGATCTTGTCGGGATCAAGGCAACGCCGACGAAAAGATGAAGAAGCCAGGGGTATCGCGCTCGCTTTGGTCTCGCCGCGGTCGCTGGCGCTTCTCGCCGCCGGCCGGAGGCGCGATTCTGCTGTCGCGGCCGCGGCCGTAATTTAGCTCGTGCCGGGCTCGGAGGAGGAGGCGATGAATCGCGCTGTTTTGAAGTTCCTGGCGGATCAATTTCGTGGCGAGTCGCGGGGGCACACGTCTCGCTCGCTTTCGCTGGCCGGCCTGGAGATGATAACAAACTGGGAAACCCGGCAGCCCGCTCGCTCGCTCGCTCGCGATCACCAAGATGCGTCGCCGCTTGCGCAAAACTGGCGCGCCGAGGCGCAGAGGGAAGAAGAAGAATTCGGACGGCGGCGGGGAAAGAGACTCGGAAGAAGAGGAGACTCCGGCCAGCAGAGAGAATGCCGACGTAACGCAGACCGCTCACGTTGCATCTCGCGCGCGCTCTTTCCGCGTTGAGGACACACGATTTACAGCGGGAAAGTCTGCGCGGACGCGTCCGGAAACATAATTCCCGGCTCTTGCGAGGGCCGAACGGCGGCGTAAAAGAAAGCTGAAAGGCTGGAGCCGGGATGGGCTGGCCAGGTCGCGTATAAACGAAGCAGAAGAGCGCTGCCCGGCCTCGACAGCATCCGTCAGATCGCGGCAGACAAATTTGAGAGTTGTCACCGAGTTTGTTCGGACACCATCCATGCGTTCGATGCAAAAGCAGAATCAGGAGTAGCAGCAGCGGCACATATACCAGCAAAAGTAGCAAAAGTAGCAGCCAGAAGGACCAGCCAGAAGCACGAAAGAGAAGCAGCAGGAGCAGCAGAAGCAGCTACAGAAATAGCAGAAGTTGCAAAAAGACCAAAAAGTAGCAGAAGCATCAGCGAGAATGCACCAGCCAGAAGCGGTAAAAATAGCAGGAGCCACCAGAAGCATCAGCTAGAAGCACCAGCCAGAAGCACCAGCCAGAAGTACCAGAAGAAGTAGAAGGAAGAGGGGAGAAGGCAGCAGAGAAATCGAAAGCAACAGCCAGAAGCAGCAAAAGCAACAGCCAGAAGCAGCAAAAGCGAGGGGAAAAGGCAGCAGTGAAAGCAACACATGGCTTCTCTTTGAAAATATTTTATTCCCACACGAGAAATGCTGCGGCTAAAATTGCGCTAGTGTGGCTTTACAACACAGCTTAGCCTGACATCTTTAAACAACCTTACTAAAGTTTAACCTTCTATCCTTTACAATGGACCTAATATCGTAAGCAAATGCCAGGTCTCCCCAAACTTCCTCTACAAAGACTGAGCAAAACGTTACGAGCTGTGGGTGTGGGCTGCGCGAACGTTTCCCATTGAGAACATTGCCGTTTTTGCCCTCTCCAACGGCGCGCGCTCGAGCGCTTGCCGTCCCAGTCCCGCGGTGTGTGAACGCACGCACGCACGCACGCAGGCAGTGCTCGCGCCACCGCGCGCAGAGACACGGACGCGCACGAGCACGGTCAGGCCGGCGAGCAGCCGCCCGGCCCCGCCCCGGCCGCGCTGGAGGCGAGAGGTCGCGCTGGCTCGGCCTCTGAGGCGGCGCGTACAGAATAACAAGCAAGCACGCAAGCCAAGAATCTCTCCACTTGCGCGGGGACGCACAAGTCAGGAATAGTGACCAGGAAAGTGTGGTAAAGGGAGGCCGCAAGTGCACCAACCGGCCCGGTCGTCGCCTCGAGCAGACTCGAGTGCCGTGGCGTGCGAGCCGAGCTCAGGCGCGCAGTCAGGCAGGCAGGCAGGCAGGCAGGCAGGCAGGCAGGCAGGCGCGCAGACGCGCGACGCGGACCCGGCGTCGTGTCACCGCGCGCCCGCTCGCGTTGCGCCGTCCGGCCTTGCCTCGCCTTCTCCCGCCGCTCGGCGCCGGCGCACAGCGCGAGCACATAAATCCTACCAGCGAGCGACCACGCGAGCGACCACCAAGCGAGCGGCCACCACGCGAGCGAGCGGTCGCAAGGCAAGGCCCAAGTACTGCCCGCTCCTTTGCCCCTTCTTGCCGCGGCTCCAGACGGCACCATGATGGCCTCGTACGCAGACGAGGACCAAATGATGCAGGCCAACCCGGACGCCTTGCCGACGATCATTGCCAAGCAAATTGTGCTCGATGAAGACATTCCGGGCGGGACGTCGAACAGCCTTCGCGAACTTCTTGACCTACAGGATGCAGATGGCGGCGTGTACGAAGCGCATGCGGTCTGCGACGCGTCGTCGCAAAAGAAGGACGCTGAAAAAGACCCAGCCCCAGCGTTTGACGTGAGCACGGCCCTTCCCGAGGACAAACAGCTCTTGGGCGTCATCGCACAGTCCATGCCGCAAGACGACAACTCGCTGGACGTGCTCATTCAGCACGAACCTCCTTGCGAGGTCTTCAAGAGTCTGGCGGGTCGATCCTGGCTCCTCTTCACCTCGCTCTTTATTCTGCCTCGCGGCGTCGACTTGCATTACACGTTGTCGCGCCTCGCCATCGACCTAGTCCGGGGCACAGAGGTCGTGCAGACCTTTGTTACGCAAGGGTGGCCGTCGCAAAGCGACTCTCGTCTCAATTTGGTCGAGATTGGAAGGCAAGGCGGACAGCGATCCACGCCCATCGCACAAGTTCAAGTTGTTCTCGGTCCGCACGAAGTCGGCACTCCGGCGTGCATTCTCGTTGTCATGCAGTGTGACCGCGACTCGAGCATCTCGCGCAGAAAGAACGTATTCCATGCTGTGGTGCGCCTTCGCGACTCCGAGCGTGCAAATTTAGAATCTTTCGAAGACGTGATCGAGGTCGATGCTGCGCGTCAGGCCGCGGACCTGCTCGAGCGTGCAGACGTCCAGGCGCGGGTTGCGCTTGAGGCGCCCGCGCGCGTTGAAAACTGCGCGCGCACGCTCGAGTTCAAGATTTTGAGCAAATTTAACCACCAATTCGTAAAGGGCGGAGGCGAGCGCCGCAGAGAGGTGATTCGCGAGCACGACAAGCGCTACAGCGATCAGCGAAGGTGGGCCATGGAGCACTTTTCACAAACCGGCATCTTTGAGCCTCCTTTTGTGCCCCGCGACCTCAAGAGCTTTGTGCTCTTTTGCGAACAAAGGGAAAATGGCCTGCCCGATGACATTCACGCGCGGCGCCTGATGCGCTTATCGGTCTCGCCCAAGACGCCTCGGGGCGTCAAGCGTTCGCACCTGGCAGCATCGGCACCAGCATCAGCAGCAAATCTTGGAGGAACGCCTAAAACACCGGCGTTGACCTCGCCGGGATTGCACGGGGCAAATTCTTCGGCAGAGGCGCTCACGCAGCTCCGAACAGGACGTTCGCGAGTCTCGCCGGGCGCGCGAGCGTCAGGGTCGCGATCAGCAGGACCGCGGCGGGGCGGCAAGCAGGCCGAGCGCAAGCGTCAAGTGACCCTCGAGAACCGCGTGCTCGAGTCTTGGGAGTCGCTGGATGACCACCACAAGCTTTCCGTGTTTTTCCGCATTTGTCCCGACCTTGCTCGACTTGGGACGCTCTTGGGCACCTTTTCTCCGCTTGGAGCGCCAATGGCAGCCACGGGCGGCGCCTTGGGCGGGCCCCTCGGCGGCGCCATCGGTCCTCCGGGCGGGATGATGTCCTCGTTGGCTGCTGTCATGTCCAATACTAACCCAAGCGGCGCTGCAGATCCCTCTAGCGCCAGCAGCGCCAGCAGCGCCAGCAATACATTTAATAGTAATAGCATCGTCCAGCGAAATCAGCACCAGCAAGATCGCCCTGACGAACCGCAAGAGCGCCATCAAGAGGGTGAACAAGGTAGATTAGATGCACGAGTGACGACGGGACGAGATCAAGATGGCGAAGTTCCTGCAAGTCACAAACGTCGGCGCGAGGCCGACAACGAGGCCGACGAGGACAACGACAACGACAACGACAATGACAACAACACGGAACAGCGGCCCTCCTCCGCGACGTCGCAGACGCAGCGCGAGGGTCAAGATTGGCCCAACGCGGAATCGCACCTCGCGACCGGATCCGCGTCCGGTTCCAAACAAGGCGAACCTGTATTAGAACCGCAGACTGGTGCCAAAAATGACCTTTGATGATTGACATGACTCGGAATCCCTTTCCTTTTATCTTCTTGCGGTCTGTCCATCAGAAGATTGATAAGATCGATGTAAATGAGATCTTGGCCCCCACGAGTCCGCGTCGTGACGACCTCTCGTCGCTCTCTTTCGCTTCGCCAAGCTCGCATGTTCTCCGGTGTTGCATCTCCTTGCTGCGCAATCGTCACGCTCTTGCGTGCGTCGCTCACGACGGCGATCCGGCCCTGGCGCCGGCACACTGCGCGTGCCGTGTGCGCGTGCCGTGTGCGCGTGCCGAGGCCGCATTACCGTTCTCCACCGAGTCCCTCCCGCCTGGCAGGCCGACGAGGATCGCGACAACGAGCAAGAGAACGCGCGCGGATCCAGCGCAGCGAGCTCCAGCGCAGCGAGCTCCAGCACAGCGAGCTCGAGCACGGCGTCCCCTCGCAGCGCGCGAGGGCGTTCTGGCGCCGCGGCAGCGAGCAGAGCCTATTCGAAGTGAACGATCCCCTCTTGTTGTAAACCCGCACGTGTGCGCAGCAGCAGCAGCAGCAGCAGCACCCAAGCAGGCAGGCAAGCAAGCAGGCAAGCCAGCAAGCGAGCAAGCGAGCGAGCAAGCGAGCAAGCGAGCGAGCGAGCGAGCGAGCGAGCCAGTCGCGTCGTAGAAAACGAAGATGCCTCAGAGATTCTCGTGCGATTGTAGAGCCGCATTGAGCAAAAAGACGGACGCACACACCCCGCGTCAGTCGAGTCTGATTAACCCGGCGGCCCGCCGCGGCGGCCAACAAGTGGATATTCGCGGGGTACACAAGTGAACATTTGCGGGATACTGCGCTTGCCTCGCCTCGCGGGAGGATCCCTTTTCCAGCGGGAGGAAGGTATGAGAGGGGCGGGAACCGCAGGCGAGCGGGGGCCGCACGCGCGTGACATAATGGTACCGGAGCAGGTGGCTGCGAGGAGAGCGAGGAAGGGAAGGATCCGAACGCGTCCAGCTGAGCCGGGCCGTGTCACGATCCCCCCTTTTTCGTGACACAGAACCCGTTCGGGGGAGACCTTGCGCGCGACGCACGGCGGCCGCGCGATCTCGCTCTCTCGCTCGCAGGGACGCAGGCGCGCGCGGGGGCGCGTGGCGGGCGAGGACCTACGAGGGTGGTGGATCGAGCTGATCCCGGCCTAAGCAAGCAAGGCGAGCAAGGGCGACGACGACGACGACGACGACGACGACGACGACGAGGACGACGACGAGGGAAACAGGAGAAGCGAGGAGACAGCGCGCAGGCCTACGCTGCATGCCAAGGCGCGCCGCGTGAGGTAGCGCCGAGTGGACGACGTCTGGACCGATAAAGCCCGGGCGAGCGACACGCATAACCCGGAGTCGCGCTCGCACAACAATTTGAAGCACGCCACACAGCACTCGCAAGGCCGCAGCCGTGTCTCCTCTATTCTGGCAAGCGGGTCCGGGCTTGGGCTCACGCCCGGCCCGTCCACCTTGTACGTCCAAATTGAAGCAGCGCAGAGAAGAAGAAGCAACGTCGAGAAGGAAAAAGAGGAAGAGAACGACACAGACGTCGAGCAGGACCTAGACCAAGACGAGCTCTGCATACTGACCAAAGGAATTCCGAGACGAACGCCCCACCTCGGTAGGAACGAACGAGTGAGGGTTGCCTGTTTTATCGGTCTTCATTGAATCTTCTACCTAAGCACCATGCAGGCCATCACTAAACCGCTCATGAACGGAAAAGCTCGACTCGAGCAAAAAGAACAAGCAAGCGCAGATATCCAGCTCCATGAGTGCTCCGAGGCAACGAGTGGCGGTACAGACTCTGAGAATGCAGTCGTCGCACGCGAGCTCTGGCCCGAACTTTGCGACCGTCTCCTCTGGTTGGGCGAAAAGGCCGAAGGGATGATCGAGTCCAACTCGCTCAACGCATTGTTGAATGAACCTACATCCACGCCCGGCAAGAAAGCCGGCTGCGAATCCACCCCCCATGAAGAAGTTCCACAGACGACACCCAAGGGCATGCGCCGCTATGTCCTTCTCGTGGAAACCAAGGACGAGAGCGAGATTTCCTTCTTGCACATTAGCGTCGTGGACAAGACGGCCAAGGATCGCGGGACGCTCATGGAGTTTGTGCTCACCATGCAAGATGGAAAGATCAAACTCTTGAAAATGCCAAACGCGCAAGAGCAAGTCTTTGCCTCGGGGTCTGCCATTCAGCATCGCTCGAACCGCAGTCGCATTCTCTTCTTTTTCGTTGCGCAAGAAGGAATTCCAATTGAAGGCCACATCAAGTTTCGCGTGCTCTCTGCCAACGGCACCTCGATCGAGTCCTCTCCTGTGCCCGTGGGAGGTGCTCGAAACGACCTGCCTTCTACGCCGACCGTTTCCGCAACGGCGGCGACAAAGACGCCTTCTGCCTCGGAGATGCCTTCTGCCTCGACCCCGCCACCGCCATTTGTCCCCTCTCCTCCGCTTCCTGTTCAAACAAAGGTGGCTGAAAATGATGAATCCAAGCAGCACGAGTCTGAACTTCATCGTGTGGGTGCTAAGCGCGAGCGATCAAGCTGCGCCGACGACTTTGCTGATAACCGGGAAAGCATCCAAGAAGATGACAATGAACTTGGACGCCTTCAGCACAGCAAACGTGCCCGATTGTCCAAGATCCAGGACTTTTTCCAGCGCATCGATGAAACCACCAAGGATCTGCTCCGTATGGGAAGGCAGCTCTTTGACTCGACGGACATCTATCTCTGAAGACCATAGTCTCTGAAGCTTATTGAGATCTTTCCTGCCACTCCGTCACAAAGGTCTGGACTCTCTTCGCCGTCCGTGTGCTGCAGGAAAACTTCACCGTTCAACTTAGCTTTCCAGCGATGGCAACGTCGACATCCCGGAAACAGAAAATTATGAATACTGTGAAGTCTGATCTCATCTTCTATCTCAACAAAAGTCTTTGTTAGCTCGAGAGAGTGCTGACTGACCTTTTGTATGATCGGTGAAAAGAACCCCCAATAAAATTAGCTGGTGACTTGCAACCTGTATTCTCAGCCTCATCCATTCCATGGTACGCGAGGCTTGCAGTCCCTCTGACTGATGAAAATGAACAACAAACTGCATTTCTTTCCTCACTCGTACGTCGACGTTCTTCTGCGGCGCGGCCCTTCGTCGCAGAGGTGCAGCTGGAGCTTGTGCCCGAGGCCGAAATGGCGTAGTGGCTCGAATATGCGGAGATCGAGGACATGGCCGGCCAGACGCAGACGGGCAAGAAGATCAAGAGACTATGCAGATCAGGACGTCTTTTACGCACTGCAACACATCATCCTCATGCGCGAGGGCGGCATCTTTATGCTCATCTTTGACATGCAGAAACTCCTCACCGAGCAAAACAAAGCTCTGGGGTTATCTGCGTTTTTGGTTCAACTCAATCAAGCTGCAGGCGCCCAAAGACTCTGTTCTTTTTGGTCGCGACGCATGACGATCAAGCTTCCAGCAGCCTGAAAGCCGTGGAAAGAATTCTCCAGTCCCTTTTCCATAAGTTGCGCGGAAGCAAACTGGTAAAAAAAGAGTGGGCCTCGGTTGAGTTTTTCCCCCATCGACAACATGAGTCCCGTAGCAAACTGCGCTGCTGATCTGCGCGCTGCTATAGAGAAAGCGGCCTCCAAACTTGAGGCGAGTGGTGTCGCAAAAGATATCGCTGCGCTGGCGCAAGGTCTTGCAAGATCTCATGAAGTGAAATTGCGCCCACGTTCCCTTTGCTAAAGTGCAGGAGTTGGCGACCAAGTACCACACCAGAGACCAGACAGGCGAGCTGCCTTAATTTTTCCACGAGCTTGGTGTTCTTGTGCATCTGCACGAAATCGCCACCCTGCATGACAAGGTCGTGCTGGATCCCCAGTGGCTTTTGGCCAAGCTGGCCCGAGTCATCGCGGACGGGATCCACGTCCAGGACATTTACTACGACGAGCGACCGTCCGACCTCGAGCTTGAGGACGACTTTGCGCTCCTGCGTCACAAGGGCATTGGTTCACGCGCCTTGCTCGAGTTCCTCTGGGACGATGAAGAAGTCGAATGTCTCGTGAAGACCATGCGCGGCGCCATGCTACTACTGTCAAACTGGAATTTCCCGGAAGATGCCTTCACATCGGGCCGCAAAGGCGAGCCGCTCTATCTCGTGAGCAGCCTGCTCTTGAAGAACTCGACCGACGCTGACCTTGACGCAGAGATTGCGGACATGGACCACGGTCTGACACGCGTTCTGGATTTTTCCGATTATTTTTTCTTCCGGACGGCGTCGTTGCGCGCCTGCTCTCGCTTTGCGCTCAGTACAGTGGGAACTTTGAGGCCATCTCGCGTGCACCTCAGCTGGCAGAAAATCAGGCCATCATTCACTTCAGTCTCTCCGTATTTGCGCTTCAGCAGACCTAGGACACGATCTGGACTCGCGTAGAGCGCGACCCCAGAGAGCCAGCAAGTACGCGCTAAAGCCATGAGTGAGTATGCTTTGAGACGCCCGTGACGCAGTCTTTCAAGACTTGTCTTGGGAGTTCCTTCTTCAGTCGCCGAAAATTGCATCCATGCTGGTTTCTTACGATGAAGCTGCACGAGAGTTTGCAATATCTGGCGTAAAATCTGTCAAGTCAGTGGACACCAAAGTCATCAACGTTGCAAATTCTGAGCCATGGGTCGCTGACAGAAGACGAGAATGACACCGGGACCATCGAGCAGGCGTCAACTCCGAGACTAACCTGCAGGTCTTAAACATGATGTCTTTTTGAGCCACCGACAAGTGAACACCAGCGACACGTGTAATCTCACCGCTGAAAAATTGCAAACCCCCGGTCTCAAGGGTGGTTTGATCAGGAGAGTCAGGGCAATTTGGCAGAGGACGCCATGCGTCGAGGGATTCGCGCGTCAAAGTGTTACCTTCTTCGCCTCTCCGAGACAGCCTTCGAGAGCGCGGTGCGCATGGAGCTCGAGACGGCGCTAGAAGAGGAGACGCCGATCTTGCTCGTGCACGAGAGCGATCCGTATCGAGTCGGCTTCGACACCTTTCCCATTTACATCAAGTCGGCTCCAAATGCTCCCGAGCAACTCGTCCGCGAGACGGAGTCCATGCCCCTTCAACGTCGCTTATACTTGGCTTGGGCCTTTTACGAGGAGCTCCTCGCATGGATTGATGCTATTTGATCGACCTCTTGAGATGAATATTAATTAGTTTGTTGATTGTTATGCATGGTAGGCCTATGCTCGCGTGGTCAAGTGAAGTGAAGAAAAGTCAAAAGATAGCGTCGTGAAAGAGTAAAGTATCATGATCAGGGTTTTCATCCACTGCGGCTTGCTTTCATATGAAAGAGATGATCTCAAAGGCGGTGGCTTCTGGCTTTTTTCTGTTGCAAATGCCTTTTATTTTTTGGGAGGGAACCAAGTGTGGTGAAGCCACTTCACAGTTATCGAAACGGACGCTTTGCATACAGGCAAACTACAGGCTTCGTTTTAGCAATCTCCATTTCCAACAACGAACCACTCGGACTTTGAGATCTGTGCGAGCCGCGCAGACTCATGCATTTTCGACTCCTGCAATTGATTGGCTTCCGCTGCAAACCAGCGCAACTTTCCAATGACCCACACGTTTGAGACTCCTCACCCACAGCATCAACTAGACTTGGCATACTCG
The DNA here is from genome assembly GCA_000818945.1 of Schizochytrium sp. CCTCC M209059. Taxonomy (NCBI): domain Eukaryota; class Bigyra; order Thraustochytrida; family Thraustochytriidae; genus Schizochytrium; species Schizochytrium sp. CCTCC M209059. The sequence continues at coordinate 146,031 of KN805371.1, forward strand.
AAACCAAAGCTACCCTCGTCCTAGGTGCAAGCACCCCAGCAACCAATCGCACCCATAAAGGCGCCTAGCACGGTCGAAGGCGATCCCGAAGGAGCTCTTCATCAATCTGTACCGTGACACCACCTCAACGAAGAGCCGGCTCGAATAGTCCGAAAGAGACCTATCGTAGCCGAGACGCGCAAACGGGGCGCGGCTTGGGCCACAAAGGGCTGGCGCCGCGGCCGCTCGAGGCGCCCGCCAGACGCGCGAGACCGCGCGAGGCCGCGCGAGAGCGAGGGCGTGTGCTGCGGCGGCGCGCGCACGCGGGCGAGGGCGGGGGCGAGGGCGCGGGAGGCGGCCGCGGAAGACGCCCTGCGTCGAGCGGCACGGCGGCCTAGGCGCGGAGCGACCTTGACCTCCCAGGGAGGGCCACCATGAAGCTCGTGCGCTTTCTTATGCGGCTCGTGAACGAGACCGTCATCATCGAACTCAAGAACGGGACCGTGGTGGCTGGGACCATCACTGGCGTGGACATGAGCATGAACACCCATCTCAAGTCCGTGAAAATGACCGTCAAGGGCCGCACGCCCGTCTTGCTCGACTCGCTCAGCATCCGAGGCAACACTATCCGCTACTATATCCTCCCCGACAGCCTGCAGCTGGACAATCTCCTCATCGACGATACTCCCAAGCAAAAACCTGCCCGTGCATCGGGCCCCGGCGGTCGGGGCGGCGGCGGTCGCGGCCGGGGTCGCGGCCGTGGTCGTGGCCGAGGCGGTCCAAGACGTTTCTAAATCTTCGTTCTTCCCTTTCGCAATGCAATATGATGCTCTTGCGCGAGCGGCAAGGATTTAGACCAATCATCAAACGAAAAGACGCGATACAGACTAGTTCTCTTTTTACATTGACGAGGCATCATGAATGTAGAGGGCGAGGGCGCCCACGTTCGGGTGTCGGAACGCAATGTCAGGGGGTAAAGTCAAGTCAACGCCGCACTGCTGCAGACGTGCTTCGAGCCCAGCGGCAAATTGCACCGCTTCAAGGGACGAAAACGACGACTTGCCGCCATCAGCGCCCATGAGCACCTCTTCGAGTGACTTTTGCAAAACCTCTTCGTCCAGTTGCCCTGCTGCCTCTTCATGCCGAATGTTTCTAAGCTCATCAACACTCTGCAACTGTTTTTGCTCTTGTTCTTGCTCCTGATTTTGTTCTTGTTCTTGGTTTTGTTCTTGCGCTTGCAAGACCTCCTGCTTGCTCGCAGCAAGAGTTCCGGCGACCATGATGCACTCTACAATGCTTGCATACGTGGGATCCAAAAGCAAGTCGCCAAAAGCCATGCCAGCATCTGTGTCCGTGGCGCTTTCCGGAGCCTCGAAAAGAGCGAGGTCGGCTGCCCGTCCTTGGAATCGCGTCGCCCGAGCAAGCGTCGCGTCCTGCGCATTCACCAGCGCAGCGACGGCACGACGGCGGATTTTGCCGCTCGATGTCTTGGGCAAGGCGCCAGCATCGACGACAATCACCTCGGAAAGGCTCACGCGCTGCTCGTTCAAGACATGCTTGTATGCCATCTGACATGCTCGCCGGACGACTGTCTCCCCTGATTGTCCCGCCTCGCGACGCAATTCGGCGACAAGAACGACTCCAGACTCGTTTGCAAAGGCAGCGGACGAACCGGGACGCAAAGCTTGGTGTGCTTGTTCCGCAGTAGATTCCACATCTTGCGGATAAATGTTGCGACCATCGACAATGATCAAGTCTTTGCAGCGGCCGCAGATAAATAGCTCTCCGTTGCGCACAAATCCCAAATCGCCCGTGCGCAAAAATGTGACTTCTTGGTCACCGGTTTCAGAAACGCCCTCCGAATTGGCCGTCGCGCATTGCGCTAAAAATACCTCTTTTGTAGCCTCCGGATTCGCCCAGTATCCGTCCGCAACGCTAGGGCTTCGCAACCAGATTTCGCCCACGCGATCTTCCTGGCGAGAAGACGTGTAGGCACGACCCGTGTCGGGGTCAACAATTCGCACTTCAACGCCCTCGTACGCGTCACCACACCCCACGAGCACAACAGCTTCTTTGCTGCTACTGCTGCTACTAATTTGGGTGCTGTCAGATCCAACGTTGCAGTTCACGACCTCGATACGATGTTGTGCAAGCGCAGCTTTGTTTACGCGCAGCAGCGTCGGCGGGCGAAAACTCGATCGCCCAGAGACCATAATAGTATGTTCAGCAAGCCCGTAGCAGGGAAAGGCGGCGCTTCGAGAGAACCCGAAACGCTCAAAGGCATTGGCAAAGGCGTCAAGTGTCTGCGCGCGCACAGGCTCGCCGCCATTACCTGCAATACGCCAGCAAGATAAATCAAGACCCGAAAGCGCCTCACCTGCAGCCGCTGCGGCTCGTGCCTTGCGAGCGGCGTAACCATACGCAAAGTTGGGTGCTGCTGAAAAGCTCGCTCTGTAGGTAGAGATGGCACGCACCCACAACATAGGATCGCGCATGAATGCGAGTGGCGAAAAGCTCACGAGGCGAATTCCCGCAAAGACTCCACTCAAAATACACACGACCAGCCCTAGGTCGTGATATTGTGGACACCAATTTACAGCAGTTTCTCCACGGCCAGTGCACCCAAACGCTAACTGATTCTGAAACCCCTGTTCCATAATATTGGCATGTGTGATGCGGACACCCTTGGGGTTTCCGGTTGACCCAGACGTGTACTGAAGGTAGGCCACTGCGTTAGAATCGCTGGCCCACGCACACTCGGGCGGAAGACGAGCCTTTGTCACCGTATTGCGCCCGAAAAATCGCGGCCACCTCTTTGAGCCAAGCCCCACACGATGCCATGGAATGGCGCGCGAGCTTGCAGATCCCGTGATAGGTGGCTTGTTCCGACGCTCGGACCGCGAGAATGCAAGCACGCCGAACAAAAGCCTGAGCCCGAGCAGAATTGCGGCGGTGGCCAAAACGTATTCAAGCCAGTGCGTGAGTCCCGACGAGTCTGTCTCGTCTTTCCACTCTGCGTCGGGAAGCCACACATTCTGTCGCTTCACCTTTTTGGTTGTGATCTTTATGTACGACAAGAGAATACCGACTGCAAGAGGAATCATTACACCAGCCACTGCACAAGTCAATGCACATGTCCACTGCAAGACTTTCCATGCCTGTGCGGCTCGTCTTGCAAGCAAGAATGTAGTATCCGAAAGGATGAGACGTGGCGAGCAGTCATTCACGACCCCTTGAAAAACTGCATCGCGCCCAGTCTCTCCTGGCTTGGGCGGGTACACGGGCACAGCGATTGCCCCGGCGTACAGACAAGCAAAGAAGGCGACAACAAATTCGAGCCCTGGGGCAAATACAAGCACCACGCGGTCTCCCGGTTTCACGCCGTACGACGCGACAAGGCTCCACGCAAGTTGTACGGCGCCTGCTTGGAGTTCTTCAAAGCTCAGGGTGCATTCGTCTCGTCCTTTTCCATCAAGCCACACCATGGCTGATTCGCTGCCGTGCTCATTTGCCCTGAGTGTAAGCACTTGAGCAATCGTTTGTGCACGCGTGCGCATTTCCTGTGCTCGCTGGCGAGCTTGATTGCGCAATTCCCGATGTGTATCGGCATCAATTCGCTTTGGGAATGACTGCGTTGCGGAATGAGTCAGAGAGTGAGATGAAGACATAACAGGAGGCGCGTGGGACGCACGAGCCGACGCGCTTGCTTTGTTCTTGCCGGCTAGCGCTTGGGAAGCTTCGTGCTCGTCCCAAAAATATACGCCGGCGCGAATACTCATCAAGAAGAGAATGCTCCCCAAGAAGACGACGGTTGGTCTGGAAAGGACGAGGCCATCATTGCGCTCAAGATTGGAAATGCCAAAGTCGCGCGCAATGGTCTCGTTAACGCTTTCGTCCACAAAGGCGCGACCAAAGAGAACACGCGTTCGACTCATTTCGAGCTGCTTGGCTTGAGGAGCTTTTAAATTGATCCAGAACGCAAGGAGCGTGAAGATGCGCGCAGACCAAGAAAGGCTGACCAACAAAAGACGCGGTGGCAAGGAAATTGAGGCCAACCAGGTTTGCAAACGCGTCATCTCCTGCGCCTCCTGCTCAAGAAGCACGAGAATGGCATTGACGGCGGCAAACATGACCCAAGCGGGGAACATGCCGTGCCAGAAAGCCATAAAGACAAAGGTAGCTACAACACCCCAACGTCGGTGGAACTTGAAGACGTCACATAAAGGGCCATAGATGTTTCCAAGGAGCCAGATGTGAACGGAGGCATTCATGTTGCGCCACATATCCCCGACCGAAGTATTTCGGAACGCGCAGCGCGGGAAGTTATCCGTGACCTCGATGCCGTCGAGGAGCGCCCACAAGCGGAAATACCTCCATGTAAGTAGCATACGCATGTAGGCCGAGAGAAAAAGCACCAACATTGCGGCCGCAGTCTCGCACGAGCGCATTTGCTTGTGGACGTGGCGATGTGAGAACATGGATGCGAACCAGTGATGATCCAAGACTTCGCGAACGAGAAGAGCAGAGACCAGCTTTCCTGCAAGAATAAAGCTCTTGCGCCACGGCACGGGAGCCACGCGCAGACGGCCGTTGATCACGCGATAACGACGTTGCGTCTGGATGCAGAAAGCACGATATCCAATGATTGGCCCTTGCCATACAAGTGGGGCATACATGGCATATCGCAGCACGGCGAGCCATTCTGGAAGCAAAGGAGCTTTGCGTCGTTTGCCTTGAACGCCCTCCTTTGAGGATGGCGCAGCTCCTGCGCCTCCCCGAAGGAGTTCGCTCGTTGCAAAGTCAATGACACGAAAGAGCACGAAGCGCATGTTCGAGTGCCACTGAAGCCCGCCGGGACCAAGATTGAAAAGCTGAAGAAATCGCACAAAGGGATGTATTGAGGCAAGCGTCTCGTAGTGGCGTGTGGCGTCGTACACGTAGTCCTGAACTTGTTTCGAATTCATGACGAGGCCTATATTAAGGGCCCAGACAGTCGCCAATGCGGCGACACGCATTTTGTGGGAAGAAACGCTGCGTCCAGCGACCACAATCACGTAGTTAAGCATGGTTTGGGCGGCCACAATCCAAAAGAAGAAGCCGTAGAGCTTCCACAGAAATACTGTGGACAGGAAAATATCCAGGACGGCGTGGATGCGCACGGCCCATCGCGCGCTCACCTTTGTGGACCAGCGAAGCAAGATGACGTCAACACCGCGCGAGATGGCGAGGAAGATGACAAGTGTGCCAAAGATCTCTGTAACATGGGATCGCCACCAACGATGCTGGGGGTCTTGATCGTCCCGAACTCTGACTTGCGTTGAAAAGGCCGTCACAGGCATCCATGCGGGGCTCGTGCCTGGAATCTTGACCATATCATGGTACATGGCGCTGCGTTCCCCAAGTTCGTGCAGCGGACCTACCAGGAGCCCCAAGGCAACTGCTGTGAAGGTCGCTGCGAGCTGCAACGACGACATGGCTGGCCTCTGTTCGTTCTTGCCACCTGGCCAAGGGGATTCTTGCGCCCAGACTTTACAGCCTGACCAGAACTCTGGAAAACTCAAGAGAGCGCACCTCCAGCGCTGCGCGCCGCCAGAGCCCGTGTCCTCCTGTAACCCCTTCCTCGGCGCCGCCTCCCCGAGCACAATGCCTCCCCGAGCACAATGCCTCTCCCTCCCTGCCCGGCTGATTTGCACCGTTTTGGAGCAAGATGCCCCTCGCGCTCCTCGCGCCCTGGCTGCCCCCCGGCCGGCCCTCCTCCCCCGCCCAGCTGGGGGGCACCCGACACGTCCTACCTACCCCCATGATTTCCCCTAGCTACGCCCTAGTCTCGCGGCGGCGGACAGAACCAAGTATATCCTAGAAGGTATAGCCCAGAATAAACCGCGTTTCCTGGGTGCACCGGGCCGAGAAGTAAGTACGGCAAGTGCGCTATCGCGCGGCGGCGCAGTGTGGCGGCGGCCATAGCCCACTGTACGCGGGCGGCGGCAAGTGCAACAAAATCCAGTCTGCGCCGCCCGCCCTGTCTGCATCGCGGC